>JAJOOI010013728.1:0-40874 GCA_029582585.1 Solanum bukasovii | reverse complement strand
CCCCCCCCCCCCCCCCCCCCCCCCCCCCCCCCCCCCCCCCACTTGTAATAGTTGATTAATTTGTAGTAACAAGTAAAAAGTAAGCAGGATTCGCAATTTGTAATATCAATATAAGATGACACTAGGGAAAATGTGTTCCCCACAAGCTCTTAATGTAGTAATCTTAATAATAGTAACTATTTCCTAGTGTAAACATGTCAGGTTGGCATGTTAGGTATCTCTTAAGTGAATGGTCGTTCAAGTATGGAATATAACCACATAATTTGATTGGTCTATGGTTGTATACTTTACCGACCCTTACTCTTAACCGTAGATTAGCCCTCGCAGTAAGTGGGTCAATTTATTAGATAGCAGATTATCACTCTAAATCTCGATTGTTTTATCCCTTCTCATTCATTACTTCCTTGGTCAGGCAAGTAGGAATCAGGTGAGTTCTAACGTTGCACACTATTAAAAGGTATTCAAAACTGAGATATTAACAATACATGCATAAACACGATTCTAAAATTACTTAATTATTAGTTTTACGTTGTTAATTACTCATTGTTCCCACAACTCTAGTTATGGATTTAGCTACTCATGTTTGAGGATTCACAATTCATATTAGGGTTAATAGTATAAATCATGAACTTACAATTAGAATAGATGAAATTTGGAATAATGAATTTAAGAACAAACACAAATTTCATAAACAAATCTTCAATAATTGATTGCGGAAAGTGTTCCCAAAATAATTCTTAAAGCCAAAACAAAGTATCACCAAACATCTAACAACCAAAAAACGAAATTTACTACTAAAATTTATAGAAAATAAATCTTAAACCAAGTAAGAAAAGGAATTCTTCAGGAAATTCAGTTCTAGGCAGTATCACCAACGGGTGGCTACCTACGGCTCGTTACAAGAACAACGGCTCGTAGGTGCTACCGTTGCTTAGAAGTTAGCCAAAAATACAATGGGTGTCATCGACGTCCATGACCTACAACACGTAGGTCTAAGCATATCCCATCCTGTTCAATCGTATTTCATGGACTGGAATTTACCTTCTTTGAAGTTACCTATGACTCACTATCGATGGCTCGTGAATCACCTTTTTCATTCCATATTTCGTCCATTTTCCTCAGAACATCACCCACGCCTTCCACCTATGGCTCGTTGATGGAATGAGAGCTCGTAGGTGGACTCGTCTGTCACCAAGTTCCTGCTGTTCCAACCACCTTCAACACCAACTACTCCAAACCTATTTTTTGTTAAATTAACCCAAAGTACCACCACATCATATAACAAAATGTCTAAGACTCATGAAAATCTCTAAGTTTAATGCATCAAAATACCATAAATTCAAGGTACCTCAACCTTATCCCCCAATTAATTAGAAACAAATGTTGCTTTATTATACAAAGAAAAGGAGCTCTAATCCTTGTTGATCAACTGTCTTGATTGTTCTTCATATTTTCTCAAAACCTCCCTTATTAGCTATAAGGATCTTTTATCTACGGCTGCAAAAAAAATTGTATCATTTGCATATGCTAAATGATTCAAAGTATCACTCTATTTAGGTAATTCATAAATTTTATATTCGTAGTTATCAAATAATTGATTCATAGACTTGGATAGCACTTTTGTGGACAAAATTAATAGAGCATGAGATAAAAGATCTCCTTGCTTAACCCCTCTGGTAGAATGAAAACAACTATGGCTTTGGCCATTAATTAACATTGAGTAGCAATTGTTAGCAATCAATCTCCAAATCATGTCAAGCATATTAGCATCAAATCCCATTTTCTCCAATACCCTGATTAAAAACCTCCACTCTACTTTATCATAAGGTTTGGTCATGTCAAGATTTATGACCACATTATTAGGGTTACCCCTCAGCCTTATATCATAAATCACCTCTTGAGCCAATAACACATTTACTGATATGTTTCTACCTTTAACAAAACCAGATTGGTTTTCTTATATCAATCTTGGAAGAAAACCTTCAATTCTATCATGAACAAGACTAGAGATGACTTTATTCAGAAAATTGCTCAGACTTATTGGCCTAAGATCTGAAAAGGAATGAATAATGTCCTTTTTAGGTATTAAGACCAGATTAGTATGTGTAATAAATTTTGGCAAAGTAGGACCCTAAAAGAAAGCATGAACCATTTGAATGATATCAGGACCTACAATATCCCAAAAGTTTTGATAGAACCTCCAAGTAAAACCATTAGGACCACAATGTAACACCATAAAAAATTTTGAGCTAAGACTCGAACCATTCTTCATTGTCAGTAAGATTTTACCGAGAAATTTAAAATTTTCTTAAGTTTAAGGGTTGCTAGATGTAGCACCTTGAGTTACAAAAAGAACTACAAAGAATTCTTCAAGTCATTCCTAAGTTCTTTTATGTTTTGGGTCAACTTCAAACGACCATAACTTTTAGCTCAAGATGGGTTAGAAGACCCATAAGATATCAAAAGAAAGGTCTTGGAATCCTCTTTCTTATGACGCGGATTTTGCTACTTTTCAAGCTCGTATGAGGGAGATATGTCTGTTTGAATTCGGGTTGTCCAATTAAGGAAAGTTACCCAAAAATATGATGGGTATTTTGGTCTTTTCCTTACCCAATCAGCTTAGGACGAATTTTAGTAATATTTTGGGGACAAATATGATTTTGGTCAATTTTCATAAATCCAAATATGCTTAGGATTTAAGAAGAAAGTTCATTCCAGTAATTCCTAGGTTCTTCAATGTGTTGGGTCAACTTCAAACGACCATAACTTTTAGCACATGATGAGTTAGGAGACCCATAAGATATATCAGAATAGCATTCACACAAATATTCTAACATAGAGTACAATCAATCATGGAAGAGATTCATTGACAATAGTAAAAAGATCAAATGAAAGGTCTTGGAATCCCATTTCCAATGCCGCCAAGTTTGTTAATTTTCGAGCTCGTATGACGGAGATATGCCCATTTGAAGTAGGGTTGTACAATTAAGGAAAGTTACCCAAAAATATGAGGGGTATTTTTGTCCTTTCCTTAGCCAATCGGATTTAATCATTTTTGGTAAGGTTTTAGGAGTCTAAACTGATTGGAATCAGTTTTTGTTATTCCTAAAATACACTTAGGGTTTTTAGAGGAGCTCAAGAAGAGAAAATAAGAGAAAAGAGCAGAAAAAAGGGAAGGTTCAAGGTGTTCCTCAAGATTCTTACGATTCTTCGAGGGATTTCGCCAAGGATTTTATCCTAAGACAGATGTAAGCCTCCATAGTGTTGGGTTTGTTCGCCCACACACCAATCATGAGTTTATTTTAGCAATTTCATCCATGAGATTGAGTATATTGATAATCTTGTTTAGTTCCTGAAGGTTTGTTCTTCGTTTTTGATAATGAAGTTCTTCTTGAGTTCTTGAGGTGAGAGTTGTGAATGAGTGTTGTTCTTGGTGGGATTTTGGTGTAGAATTTGTTGTAATTAGGTTGGATTTAAGGATTCAAAAGAATTTGGAGGAGATCATTCGAGTATACACGAGGTAGGGTTGGAAAAAAATTGAAGAAAAGTTCGTCAGTTTTGTCTAGAACGTGGCTGGGGCGGCGCACCCCTGTTGCACCTGAAGAGCTGGCACCCTGCGCCTACAATCCGCCACAGACCAACCTAAGTCAACTGAGGGTTGGTGTGGTGCACCACTATGGACGTCAGGTCCTTTCCACCTCCGTTCTTCATTCCGTATTCAATCTTTCAAAACATGTCCTCACTCTTTTAGTGATTTTTACTATCCAACCTACATCCAATCATCAAGAAATCATAAATATCAAGTTACGATCCTTGAATTCATAATTCAAATTCAAGGAAGAATTAAGAGTAGAGTTCAAGAAAGTCTTTGAGTTAAATCTTGAATCCTTCGAGATCAACTATCGATTTGAGTTCTTTAAAAGGGCTCCTTCAATCCCTATTGATTTTAAACACTCTAAACTACTTCTAAACATCAAGAAATCATTCATAACATGAATCAAAACCTTGAATTCATAATTCAAATTCAAGGTAGAGTCAAGAGTTCAGTCTTGTGAGTTACTTTGAGTTATTTTGAGGAAGTCCCTTTGAGTCTTTTCGAGGAGTCTTCTACAATTACTTATAAATTGTTTTAAGAATCGAGTAAGTGAGTATGAGAAGGAGGAGAATTTATTCATGAGTCTACATTATCTTTGAGATCTTTGAGTCAAGTCGATCATGTAACATCTCGCAATTTGAAATAGCTAGGAAGAAGCTAAGAATTGGAAATAATCATTTTTGTAAATAATGAAAATCGGGAAATTTGTTCAAGTTAGGAAAAGTTGAGTTTTGGCCAACTTCAAACGTCCACAACTTCTAGCTCAAGATGATTTAGAGGTACTTCTAGATATGGTAGGAAATATCTTGGAATAATCTTTCCAACGCCACCGAGTTTACGGAATTCCAAGTTTGTATGAGTAAGATATGCCCTTTGGAAGTTAGGCTGTTGGATTAAGGAAAGTCTAAATCCGGACTTTCAAAGGGTAATTTAGCATTTTCCTTACCTAATTATTCTAATTCATTTTTAAGAGTTTAATTGGGGTAAAGTCAGATTTCAGTCAGTTTTGGAAGAGTGAATTTCACGCTTGGGCTTGGAGAAAGGAGAAGAACGTTCAAGATTCGTCGAATTTAGCTTGTGGATTTGGTCGGGGTGATCCCTACAAGGTATGTGAGATCACATAGCATTGGGTTAGTTCACCCACGTGCCAATCATGATTTATTTCAGGAAAATTAAGTTCTTGAAAGCTTAGAAATTGAGTTCTTGATGGGTTTGTTGAAGTTCTATTAAATTATTGATTTGTTGAAATCGTTGAGGAGTTGTTTGATTCGAATCCGTGATTTTAGGTTTGAATTTGAGAAGAATCTGATTTACTTTGAATATTTAATTTATTCTAAATGTTTGGGGAAAGAACTCATGGAGTTTAGAGGGTTTAGAGCTAGAAAATGAAGAAGAAATTTTGTCGGTCAAAATCTGGACATGCTTCCGCGTCGCGGACCCATTCCCCAAATCTAGGAAAAATTGGTCACGGAGTGTTCTGCCTCAAAAGTCATTTTCGAAACTAAATTTTAAATGTCTCTCCGCATCGCGGACCCACCCTCAAATATTGAAATTTTGGTCTTTTCTCATGCTTAGCTATCTAAAATCATTCCTAAACACCATGAGATCTTTCCAATCAAAAATCACAATCCTTGAATCCATAATTCAATTCAAGGACCAGTTAAGAGTCAAGTCAAGAGAAATTAAGATCAAAGTCAAGAGAATTCAAGAGTCAAGTTGAGAGAAATTCACAAACTCTTCCAAAAGTCTTTTGTAGACGTTTTAACTTTGTTTTAAGACTTAACTTTTGATTTCAGTAAAGAGTAAAGTTGAAGTTTATTTCTTCAAAAGTATATGGGGACTAAGTATTCCCAAATATATTTAAAATGTTTTCACATTTATATAAGAACGGAAACTGAGATTTTCAAAGAGCCTTAGGGCTAGTTTTTCTGAAAAGAGTAATCGCTTTCTAAATGAAGCAAGAGGGGAAACTTTGATTTCCAAGATAGCCTTTGAGCTATGTTTTTTAGCACTAATCTCAAATCACAGAAGAAGTATGTTTTTAAACATAAGAGCTAATATTATATTATTTTGGAGAGTAGTATTGAGCACCGATATGGGGGAGAGTTCAGACAACTCACAGCCCCATAAACCATGTAGCCGCCATGGGTAGAAAAGAGTCATACTTTTTTAGATGATTCCTTTAGTGATTTTTAGCATAGACTAGTGGATCCACTTAGTATTTCAGGTTCTATACCCTCGGCAAGGTATAGGACGGCCCTGGCAGCGTGGGGCAAAGTGTCGTATCATCAGAATAGCTCTTACGTGATGGTAGTCGGTTACAGAAACTCCCACAGAAGTAATTGTATTCTTATATACACAGTTTATTGTATTTTTACATACATTTTCAGAGTTATAGTGTATCTTTGCATACACACACAGTTGACATCATGTTTTAAACAGTTTTTCTTTATATTAGACTTGTTTTAAACTGTTTTATATTGAATCGAGTTCAGTTATGTTGAGTTGAATTGAGCCAGGTAAGTTCTTCAGATTTATTTCAAGCCTATATTGTGTTTAGCATTCCAACTCGCATACTCGTACATTCAATGTACTGATGCCAGTTGTCCTGCATCTTATTGTGATGCAGACACAGGTAACTAGGATCGGCATCCAGCGCATCGTTGATCCAGTGAGCACTCCAGAGTCAGTTGGTGTGCCTCCTTTCATTCCGGAGGACGCCTTTTATTGCTTTTTGTTTTATTATTAGTTCATTAGGATGTCGTGGGCTTGTCCCGACATCCATATCAGTATTTTAGAGGCTTCATAGATAGATAGTCTGTTAGTTAAATTCAATTGTCACCACTTTATTATTGGCTTATGTTTTTGAGACTTGAGGTTGCCATTTTGGCCAAGTTGAATGTTGACTTTTAAACATTCTAAGTTTTGATCATTATAAATATGCATATAGCCTTCTGCTGAGTAAGTAAGCCAAGCCAAGGGTTCGCTGGGGCCAGCAATGGTTCTCGAGTGCCAGCAACGTCCGGGGTGTAGGCTCGGGGTGTGACAAACTTGGTATCAGATCCCAGAGTTCAAGAGTTCAAGAGTCCTAGAGAGTCTATGAAGTCATGTCTGTAGAGTCCTAGTTATCAGTGTGAAGAGCGCCACATCTATAATTAGGAGGCTGCAAAACTTAGGAAAATTTCTCACTTCTTTCACACTCATTTCATGCGTTAGAGTTTGATATCTTAAAGTTTCCTTGTAATTCGTGCTTACCATGTTTTTAGATAATCATGCCTCCATTAAGAGCAGTCAGAGGTCATTTGGCTAGGAGAAATGTTGAAGAGCAAGAGTTACCTAATGCACCTGAAGTGCAACCTCAAGGGGAAGTTACCAATGTTGAGTTTCGTGGGGCAATAAGGATGCTAAGTCAAGTTGTGACTAACCAAGCTAGGCAACAAGGAGGAGCTAGACAGGAAGTGACTGATACTTTGATGATCCGAGAGTTCTTGAGGATAAATCCTCCAAGTTTCACGGGTTCGAGCACTGTAGAGGATCCAGAGAATTTTATTGAGGAATTGAAGAAGGTATTTGAGGTCATGCATGTTCCCGATACTAAGCGAGTTGAACTAGGTGCATATCAACTGAATATTGTTTCTAGGACTTGGTTTGATCAGTGGAAAGACAGTAGAATTGAGGATGCACCACCTGCGAGTTGGGCCTATTTTGAGGAGGCTTTCTTGGGACGTTTCTTTCCCCGATAACTGAAAGAGGCTAAGGTACGAGAGTTCCTCCCACTTAAGCAAGATTCTTTGAGTGTTCATGAGTATGGGTTGAATTTCACCCAACTATCTCCCTATGCTCCGGAGATGGTCATAGATATGAGGAGTAGGATGAGTCTGTTTGTTGCTGGGTTGTCCCGTCTATCAAGCAAAGAGGGCCGGGCAGCAATGCTTATTAGGGACATTGACATTTCGCGGTTGATGGTCTATGTGCAGTAGGTAGAAAAAGAGAAGCTGAGGGATAGAGAGGAGTTCAAGAACAAGAGGGCTAACACAGGGAATGAGTCCGGGTAGCAAAAGATTAATGCCAACCAGTCATATTTCAAACAAAAACAGAAGGGCCCTGCTCCATCATATGCTAGTGCACCTGCACCTAAGAACAAAGGTGAGTACAATAATTAGAACTTCAGAGCTAAACCTGCTTATTCTTAAGGTAGCATGGTACAAGGGGGTAGTAAGCCTCCTGCATGCGCCAAGTCTGGTAGGAACCATTCAGGTACTTGTCGTGAGGGCTCCACTGGTTGTTTCAAGTGTGGCCAGAATGGGCATTTCATGCGAGAGTGTCCAAAGAACATGCAGGGAAATGGTAATGGGGGCATTAGAGCCCAGTCTTCTTCAGTTGCTCCACCAGACAGAGCTGCACCTAGAGGGGCTACTTCCGGTACTGGCGGAGAAACAAACCGTTTATATGCTATCAACAGTCGCCAAGAGAAAGAGGATTCGCCAGATGTTGTCACTGGTATGATCTAAGTCTTTGACTTTACTGTTTATGCTTTTCTAGATCCAGGAGCGAGTTTGTCTTTTGTAACTCCTTATGTTGCTATGAATTTTGATGTTATTCCTTAGCAACTTAGTGAACCATTCAGTGTTTCTACACCTGTTGGTAAGTCTATTCTAGCAGAGAGAGTTTATCGTGATTGTCCCGTTTCCATCAATCACAAGAGTACCATGGCTGATTTAATTGAGTTAGACATGGTAGATTTTGATGTCATTCTTGGTATGGACTGGCTTCATGCCTGCCTCAATTGATTGTAGAACTCGAGTTGTCAAGTTTCAATTTCCAAATGAGCCAGTCTTAGAGGGGAAAAGCAGTTCAGCAGTGCCTAAGGGTCATTTCAATTCGTACCTTAAGGCAAGAAAGTTAGTTTTTAAGTGGTGTGTCTATCACTTAGTCTGAGTTAATGACTCTAGTGTTGAGATACCTCATATTCAGTCAATTTTAGTAGTAAGAGAGTTTCCAGAAGTCTTTCCTAAAGAGCTTCCCGGAGTTCCTCTTGAAAGAGAGATAGACTTCGGTATAGACCTTCTTCCAGATACTCTTCCTATATATATTCCTCCATATAGAATAGCACCAGCAGAGTTGAAAGAGCTTAAGGAGCAGTTAAAGGATCTCTTAGATAAGGGCTTTATTCGAGCAAGTGTCTCTCCTTGGGGCGCTCCAGTCTTATTTGTGAGAAAGAAAGATGGTTCCCTTAGGATGTGTATAGATTACCGTCAGTTGAACAAGGTTACCATCAAGAACAAGTATCCTCTTCCAAGGATTGATGATTTATTCAATCAACTTCAGGGTGCCACATGTTTCTCTAAGATAGATCTCATATCAGGCTACCATCAGTTAAGAGTAACGGAATGTGATATTCCAAAGACAGCTTTCAGGACCCGCTATGGTCATTATGAGTTTTTGGTCATGTCTTTTGGCCTGACAAATGCACCAGCAGCGTTCATGGACCTTATGAATGGTGTGTTCAAACCTTATTTAGATTTGTTTGTTATCGTCTTCATTGATGACATACTAATTTATTCAAGGAACGAAGAAGATCATGTTAGTCATCTCAAAATAGTTCTTCAGACTTTGAAAGATAGAGAGTTGTTTGCCAAGTTCTCTAAGTTTGAGTTTTGGCTTGAGTCTGTGGCATTCTTAGGACATATTGTGTCTGGAGAGGGAATTAAAGTTGATACTCAGAAATTTGAGGCAGTGCAGAATTGGCCTAGACCTACATCTCCAATTGATATTAGGAGTTTCTTGGGTTTGGCTAGCTATTATAGAGGTTTGTAGAGGGGTTCTCGACTATTTCATCCCCTTTGACCAAGTTGACTCAGAAGATAGTGAAGTTTCAATGGTCTGAAGCTTGTGAGAAAAGCTTTCAGGAATTGAAAAAGAGGTTGACTACTACCCAGTTTTGACTTTACCGAAAGGTACTCAAGGTTTTGTGGTGTATTGTGATGCATCTAGAGTTGGTTTGGGTTGTGTATTAATGAAAAATGGCAAAGTTATAGCTTATGCCTCCAGACAGTTGAAAGTTTATGAGAAGAATTACCTAACCCATGACTTAGAGTTGGCTGTTGTAGTATTCGCTTTGAAGATATGGCATCATTATTTGTATTGTGTTCATGTTGACGTATTCACTAATCACAAGATTCTTCAATATGTGTTCACTCAGAAAGAGCTTAATCTCAGATAGAGGAGGTGGTTAGAATTGCTCAAGGATTACGACATAACTATTCTTTATCACTCAGGTAAGGCTAATGTGGTTGCTGATGCTTTAAGCAGGTTGTCTATGGGTAGTACCCCCCATGTTGAGGAAGAAAAGAGAGAGTTAGCGAAAGATGTGCATAGACTTGCACGATTAGGGGTCCGACTAATGGATCCCACAGAAGGAGGAGTAGTTGTGATGAATGGGGCAGAGTCTTCATTAGTGTTAGAAGTAAAAGGCAAGCAAGATCAAGATCCCATTTTGCTTGAATTGAAGGCAATTGTTCATAAGCAAAAAGTAATGGCTTTTGAACAAGGGGGAGATGGTGTGTCGAGGTATCAAGGAAGATTGTGTGTACCAATGGTGGATGGACTCCAAGAGAGGATCATGGAGGAAGCTCATAGCTCCATATATTCCATTCATCCGGGTTCCACAAATATGTATCGCGATTTGAGAGAAGTCTATTGTTGGAATGGTATGGAGAAGGGCATTGTGGAATTTGTTGCTAAGTGCCCAAATTGCCAACAAGTTAAAGTAGAACACCAAAGGCCCGGTGGTTTGACTCAAAATATAGAACTTCCAGAATGGAAGTGGTAGGTTATTAATATGGATTTCATCACAGGCTTGCCAAGGTCTCGTAGGAAGCATGATTCTATTTGGGTGATTGTCGATAGAATGACAAAATCATCCTATTTTTTGTTATTAAAGACTACCCATTAAGAAGAAAATTATGACAGGTTATACATTCAGGAGGTGGTAATACTTCATGGAGTCCTTATTTCGATTATATCAGATAGGGATGCACAATTTACTGCATAATTTTGGAAGTCATTCCAGAAAGGCTTGGGTTCAAAGGTGAACTTGAGTACTGCTTTTCATCCTCAGACAGATGGTCAAGTAGAGCGCACTATTTAGACTTTAGAGAATATGTTGAGGGCCTATGTGATTGATTTCAAAGGTAATTGGGATGATCACCTACCCCTTATTGAATTTGCATACAATAATAGTTACCACTCTAGCATCCAGATGGCTCCATACGAAGCTCTTTATAGGAAAAGATTCAGATCTCCTATTGGATGGTTTGAAGTTGGTGAAGCAGGGTTGATAGGACCAGATCTAGTTCATCAAGCTATGGAGAAGGTGAAAGTGTTTCAAGAGAGGTTGAAAATGGCGTAGAGTCGTCAAAAATCCTACACTGATGTTAGGAGAAGGGCGTTAGATTTCGAAGTAGATGATTGGGTATATCTTAAAGTTTCACCCATGAAGGGTGGTATGAGGTTTGGTAAGAAAGGGAAACTTAGTCCCCGGTATATTGGCCCTTACATAATATCGAAAAGGGTAGGTAATGTAGCTTATGAGTTGGAGCTACCACAAGAGTTAGCCGCGGTTCATCCGGTGTTTCATATCTCCATGTTGAAGAAATGCATGGGTGATCCTTCATTGATCATACCAACTGAAAATATTGAGATCAAGGATAGCTTATCTTATGAGGAGATTCATGTTCAGATTCTAGATCGCCAAGTTCGCAAGTTGAGGACAAAAGAGGTAGCATCAGTCAAAGTCCTTTCGAGGAACCAATTTGTTGAGGAAGCTACTTGGGAAGCTGAGGAGGATATGAAGAAAAGATATCCACATCTCTTTGAATCTGGAGAAAGTGCAGACCAAGGTACTAATTCTCTTCTTAGTACTCTTTTAAATTATGAGTGAGCATGTTGTTTGTTGCATTTGCTTGATAGGTGTTTGAACCTGATGTTACCACCCTTAGCCTAGTAAGATTAATCTCATTCAAGGATGAATGTTTCCAAGGGGGAGATATTGTAACATCTCGCAATTTGAAATAGCTAGGAAGAAGCTAAGAACTGGAAATAATCATTTTTGGAAGTAATGAAAATCGGGAAATTTGTTTAAGCTAGGAAAAGTTGAGTTTTGGCCAACTTCAAACGGCAATAACTTCTAGCTCAGGATGCGTTAGAGGTACTGTTAGATATGGTAGGAAATATCTTGGAATAATCTTTCCAACGCCGCCAAGTTTGTGCGATTTCCGAGTTCGTATGAGTAAGATATGCCCTTTGGAAGTTGGGCTATTGGATTAAGGAAAGTCTAAATCCGGATTTTAAAAGGGTAATTTAGTATTTTCCTTACCTAATTATTCTAATTCTTTTTAGGAGTTTAAATGGGGTAAATTCAGATTTCAGTAAATTTTAGAAAAGTGAATTTCACTCTAGGGCTTAAAGAAAGGAGAAGAACGTTCAAGATTCGTTCAAGATTCGTCGAGAATAGCTTGAGGATTTCGTCGAGGGTGATCCCTACAAGGTATGTGAGATCACATAATGTTGTGTTAGTTAACCCACGTGTCAATCATGATTTATTTCAGCAAAATTAATTTCTTGAAAGCTTAGAAATTGAGTTCTTGATGGGTTTGTTGAAGTTGTATTAAATTATTGATTTGTTGAAATTGTTGAGGAGTTGTTTGATCCGAATCCGTGATTTTAGGTTTGATTTTGAGTAGAATCTGATTTACTTTGGATATTTAATTGATTCTAAATGTTTGGGGAAAGAACCCATGGAGTTTAGAGGGTTTAGAGCTGGAAAATGAAGAAGAAATTTTGTCGGTCGAAATCTGGACATGCCTCCGCGTCGCGGACCCATTCCCCAGATCTGGGAAAAATTGTTTCGCATTGCGGAGCGGTCACGAAGTGTTCTGCCTCAAAAGTCATTTTTGAAATTATATTTTAAATGTCTCTCCGCATCGCGGACCCACCCTCAAATAATGATATTTTGGTCTTTTCTCATGCTTAGCTATCTAAAATCATTCCTAAATACCATGAGATCTTTCCAATCAAAAATCACAATCCTTGAATTCATAATTCAATTCAAGGACCAGTTAAGAGTCAAGTCAAGAGCAGTTAAGATCAAAGTCAAGAAAAGTCAAGAGTCAAGTTGAGAGAAATTCATAAAGTCTTCCAAAAGTCTTTTGTAGTCGTTTTAACTTTGTTTTAAGACTTAAGTTTTGGGTTCAGTAAAGAGTAAAGTTGAAGTTCATTTCTTCAAAATTATATGGGGACTAAGTATTCCCCCAAGAGATTTAAAATGTTTTCACATTTAAATAAGAACGGAAACTGAGATTTCCAAAGAGCCTTTGGGCTAGTTTTTCTGAAAAGAGTAATCGCTTTCTAAATAAAGCAAGAGGGGAAACTTTGATTTCCAAGATAGCCTTTGAGCTATGTTTTTGAGCACTAATCTCAAATCACAGAAGAAGTATGTTTTTAAACATAAGAGCTAATATTATATTATTTTGTGGAGTAGTATTGAGCACCGATATGGGGGAGAGTTCAAACAACTCATAGCCCCCATAAACCATGTACCCGCCATGGGTAGAAAAGAGTCATACTTTTTTAGATGATTCCTTTAGTGCTTTTTAGCATAGACTAGTGGGTCCACTTAGTATTTCAAGTTATATACCCTCGGCAAGGTATAGGATGGCCCTGGCAGTGTGAGGCAAAACGTCATATCATCACAATAGCTCTTACGTGATGGTTATCGGTTAGAGAAACTCCCACAGAAGTAATTGTATTCTTATATACACAGTTTATTGTATTTTTACATGCATTTTCAGAGTTATAGTGTATCTTTGCATACACACAAAGTTGACATCATATTTTAAACAGCTTTTCTTTATATTGCACTTGTTTTAAACTGCTTTATATTGAATTGAGTTCAGTTATGTTGAGTTGAGTTGAGCAAGGTAAGTTCTTCAGATTTCTTTCAAGCCTATGTTGTGTTTAGCATTCGAACTCGCTCACTCGTACATTCAATGTACTGATGTCAGTTGGGCTGCATCTTATTGTGAAGCAGACACAGGTAACTAGGATCGGCATCCAGCGCATCGTTGATCCAGTGAGCACTCCAGAGTTAGTTGGTGAGCCTCATTGCATTCTGGAAGACTCCTTTTATTGCTTTCAGTTTTATTATTAGTTCATTAGGATGTCGTGGGCCAGTCCCGACATCCATCTCAGTTGTTTAGAGGCTTCATAGATAGACAGTCAGTTAGTTAAATTCAATTGTCACCATTTTATTATTGGCTTATGTTTTTGAGACTTGAGGTTGCCATTTTGGCCAAGTTGAATGTTGACTTTTAAACATTTTAAGTTTTGATCATTATAAATATGCATATAGCAGTGTAAGTCAGGCCAAGGGTTCACTTGGGGCCAGCTACGGTTCTCGAGTGTCAGCCATGTCTGGGGTGTAGTCTCGGGGTGTGACAGATCATGCCCATAATTCCGCGTGAACTTCATAACTTGATTTTCTTTGAGAGGAGTAGTATCTTCAAGTTCTAAGTCTTGAGTATTGAGTTCTAATAATTTTTGTATTATATTCCTAATCACGGGACTACTACATGTTACCCATGAAGGTCCTTAAGTTGAGTAGCTCATGCGCATAATTCTGCATGAACCCCTCCGAGTCGAACATTCTTGAGATGAATAGTATCATTAACTCCTTGAGTTCTGGAGTAGTTGAGTTCCAAGTATTGAGTTTTATGCATGGTTATTAAAAACCTTGAATTGAGTCGTTCACGTCCATAATTCAGAATGAACCCTATTTTATAATGTCATTTTTCAAATTATTTTAAAACTTATTTTAAAGACTTGTGCACTAAGTTAAGGAAGAGTAGAGCTGAGTTTATTTTCATTAAAATGATATATGGGAACTAAGTATTCCCAAGAGTAAATATTTTTACATTTAAGACGAGAGGAAACTGAGATTTCCAAAAGAGTTTTGAGCAGTTTCAGTACCATCTCTTTTAAGAGAAAGATTTTTTAGCAATAATCTCAAAACACAAAAAGAGTTATGTTTTTAAACATATGAGCTAGTTATATTTTGGGAGTAGTATTGAGCACCGATATAGAGGAGAATTCAGACAACTCACAGCCCCCATAAACCATGTATCCAACGTGGTTAGAAAGGGTCATACTTTTTAGATGAGACCTTATTGATTTTTAGCATAGACTAATGGATCCACCTAGTAGTAGGTTCTATACCCTGGGAAAGTATAGGACAGTTCTTGCTGTGTGGGCTAGGCGTTGTATCATCACATAGCTCATAGTATTGGTTGTCGATTAGAGAATCTCCCACATAGTTACTTTGTATTTTTATATACAAACAGAGTTTTATTGTATTTTCATACAATTGAGTTACTATTTTATTTTTGAATACAACAGAGTTATTATCTATTGTTTTAAAAGCTTTCCAAACACTCTATCTTTTATCGTTGCTGAGTATCTTGAGTTTGAGTTGAGTATCTTGAGTCAAAATTGAGTACCTTATTGTTGAATTGAGCCCTATTCCTCTGAGTTGAGTTGAACTATGATTCACTGAGTTAAGTATCTTATTGTTGAGTTAAGTATCTTATTTCTGAGTTAAGCCATACTTCTATGAGTTGAGTGGAACTATGTTTCATTGAGCAAAGTAGAGTTTAGTGAGTTGAGAAAGGTAAGTATGTTTCTTTTCCATCAGTTCAAGCTTATGCTTATGATTTAGAGTTCCCCTTACATGCTCGTACATTCCATATACCGAGTCATTTGGCCTACATCATTTCATGATGCAGATACATGTATTCAGGATCAGCAATAGACATTTTGTTGAGGTCATGTGATATTCTAGTCAGCTTTGGTGAGCCATATTATATTCTGGAGGACTTCACCTTTATCTTACGGTTAGTAGTTTTGAGATGTCGTGGTTCTTGTCCCGATATCCTTCTATAATAGTAGAGGCTTCATAGATAGACAGAGTTGAGGAGTTTCTGTAATTACTTTTATTTTGAGTATTGTACAAACTTCTAAAAAGGTTGAGTATTTGAGTTCAATGAAATATAATTTAGTTTTTAAGATTTGGTATGTTTGAGTTAGTCTTCCGCTTGTAGTCAGCCAGGATGAGGGTTCGCTTGGGGACCAGCAATGGTTCTGGAGTGCCAGCCACGTCCAGGGTCTAGACTTGGGTCATGAAAAACATGGTATCAGAGCACAGAGTTCAAGTGTCCTAAGGTATCTATGAATCTGTGTCAGTAGGGTTTTGTTTATGGTTGTGAGAGCCCCACTTCTATAAACAAGGGACTACAGATATTTAAGAAAAGTTTCCCTTCTTTCATACTCTTAATCTTGCGATAGAGTTATGTCATAGAGTCCGGTTCTAAATCATGTGTTCTTATATCCATTTGACTACCCCTCATACTAGAGGTGGTTGAAAAGCAAAGTTAGTTCTTTATCGATGAGTTTCTCTTAGAAAAGTCTTAAGGAAGTCATGACACTCCAGAGGGGTTTGAGAGAATCCTGGGAGTGAGTAAAGTGTTGAGTTTGAGAAAATGCACTCATATTAATGTGAATCATGCATTTGTGCTAAAAATGAGTTGTACTCTCTTCTCTAAATCCCTGTTTCAGTTGAGATCCTTATGAGTAAGTATGTTTAGAGATTGGGTAGTATTCTCATCCAAAAAGGTAGCATGAATTACGAAATTATGAGCAGTAGTAGTGAAAGTGCCCAGAGTTAGAGGAAAGTAAGAAGAGGTTCAGTAATCAAAGGATAGGAGATAATGATGGGGCAGATTATGTTATTGCAATCATGCACACAGTCAGTTGTAAGTGATGAGTTCCTTTATGAGTGGAATAAGGAATAATAATGTTGTAGAGAGTTGTCCATAGAAGGCAGAGTAATTATTACTAGTCATAATGAGATAAAGTATATTTTAACCAAAATAGAGTTGATGGTCGATGTATCATCGTGGCAGAGGAGACTAAATTCATGTGTTGAATAAGAGAACAGAGTATTCATGAAGTGATAGATCTAAGCTAGGCATATGATTTGTTTGAGAGGGTCATGATGTTCAAAAGGTTATAGAATTGATTAAGTAATGAGGTATAATAAGTGGGAAAATAGTACTTAAGTTGTGAAAAGGGGATGTAGACCAGTTTAGAGATGATGAAATAGGTCCATAGCTTTCAAGTTTCAGTTTTAGACCTAAGGGGAGATGATAAGATGAGAAATCAATTCAAGTGTTGAGAATAAGATAGTAATGAGCTCAAAAGTGTATGGGAGATATCCTTCTAGAGATCATTTTAGTAGTAGAGTGATGATAGGAGGAGGAGATTAATGTTCTCATCGTGATAAGGATGGTGTGATAATTCCATATAAGGTTATAAATGAGTAGGAAGAGGAGGATGAGGTTTTACTATGAGAAATAGTTAAATGAGAGCCCTTAGTTGCTTTCGAGTAGTAATGCGGGAAATTCTAGTAGGTATGACAGAGATGATAAGGGAATGAGAAATTCATAAGGAGCTGGTTAGTAGGAGTACATGGAGTTGTTAGAATGCTAAGCTTGAATGTGGTGTTGATAAACATTAGGTGGTTCTTGACATGAGCCCAATGTTGATTAAATCTGGTGGTAAAGAGTAAAATTCTTGGGATGAGATTCCCTATCGATGTATAGAACCCGAACCTTAGGATTTGGGTTAAACTTGAATATAACAAGAGCGTGCCATTAGACTCAGACCTTGGTAAGATAAGCCATGTACCCTTGTGGGAGCTATGAGTTGCATCCAATGAGGCATGGTATTCCTATTCTTACTTCATGCCTAGACTTATGTTGTTCCAGATAAGTTAACTTCAGAGAGAGCGTGACTATGTTTACAACAACATCATTCTTCGTTTAGGTGCTATAGAAAGTCCCAACTCTTGGTATGAATCAGTACAGCCTGTATTTAGTAGTCAAGTTCATGAGTTAGGGGAGATGGTAAGAGTAACCCCGTTCCATATGAGTCCAGTCGTCATTCGAGGACAAATGATCCCAAGGGGGAAATAATGTAACATCCCGGAAAATTTTGAGCTAAGACTCAAACCATTCTTCGTTGTGAGTAAGATTTTACAGAGGAATTTAAGATTTTCTTAAGTTTTAGGGTCGCTAGATGTAGCACCTTGAGTTCCAAAAAGAACTAAATAGAATTCATTCAAGTCATTCCTAGGTTATTTTAAGTTATGGGTCAAGTTCAAATGACCATAACTTTTAGCACAGGATGGGTTAGGAGACCCATAAGATATCAAATAAAAGGTCTTGGAATCCTCTTTCCAACGCCGCCTAGTTTGCTAATTTTCGAGCTCGTATGAGAGAGATATGCCTATTTGAGTTGGGCTGTCAATTAAGGAAAGTTACACGAAAATATGAGGGGTATTTTGGTCTTTTTCTTACCCAATCAGCTTAAAACGAATTCTAGTAATATTTTTGGGACATATCTGATTTGGGTCAGTTTTCATAAATCCAAATACGCTTAGGGTTATAGAAGAGAGTTCATTCAAGTCATTCCTAGGTTCTTCTATGTTTTGGGTCACCTTCAAACGACCATAACTTTAACACAAGATGAGTTAGGAGACCCATAAGATATCAAATGAAAGGACATGGAAACCTCTTTCCAACGCCACTGAGTTTTGGTGATTTTCAAGCTCATATGAGGGAGATATGCCCATTTGAAGTCAGGCTGTCCAATTAAGGAAATTTACCCAAAAATATGAGGGTTATTTTGGTCCTTTCCTTACCCAATCAGATTTAAACATTTTTCGTAAGGTTTTAAGAGTCTAAACTGATTTGAATAAGCTTTAGTTATTCCTAAAGTACGCTTAGGGTTTTTAGTGGAGTTCAAGAAGAGAAAATGAGAGAAAAGAGGAGAAAAGAGGGAAGGTTAAAGGCGTTCGTCAAGATTCTTGCGATGCTTCGAGGGATTTCACCAAGAATTTTATCCGAAGAGGTATGTAAGATTCCTTAGTGTTGGGTTTGTTCATCCAAACACCAATCTTGAGTTTCTTTTGCGAATTTTATCCATGAGATTGAGTATATTGATAATCTTGTTGAGTTCTTGAAGTTTTGTGCTTCATTTTTTATAATGAAGTTCTTGTTGAGTTCTTGAGGTGAGAGTTGCGAATGAGTGTTGTTCTTGGTGGTTTTTTGGTGTAGAATTCTCTATAATTAGGTTGGGTTTAAGGATCCAAAAGAGTTTGGAGGAGATCATTCGAGTTTAGGCAAGGTAGGGCTGGAAAAAAATTGAAGAAAAGTTTGTTGGATTCGTCTAGAAAGTGGCTTGGGCGGCGTGCCCCTATTGCGCTTGAAGGGCTGGTTCCCTGCGCCTAGATTGCGCCCCATACCAGCCTCAGTTGACTGAGGGCTGGCGCAGTGCACCACTACTGCACCAGGGACGTCAGGTCCTTTCCACCTTCGTTCTTCGTTCTGTATTCGATCTTTCAAAACATGTCCTCGCTCTCTTAGTTATTTTTAATATCCAACCTACATCCAATCATCAAGAAATCCTATTTATCAAGTCACGATCCTTGAATTCATAATTCATAATTCATAATTCAAATTCAAGGAAGAGTTAAGAGTAGAGTTCAAGAAAGTCTTTGAGTAAAATAGTGAATCCTTCGAGATCAACTATCGATTTGAGTTTTTTAAAAGGGTTCCTTCAATCCCTATTGATTCTTAACACTCTAAACTTCTTTTAAACATCAAGAAATCATTCATAACATAAATCATAACCTTGAATTCATAATTCAAATTCAAGGTAGAGTTAAGATTTAAGTATTGAGAGTTCTTCCGAGTTATTTTGAGAAAGTCCTTTTGAGTCTTTTCAAGGAGTCTTCTACAATTACTTATAAATTGTTTCAAGATTCGAGTAACTGAGTATGAGAAGGAGGAGAATGTATGTATTAGTCTACATTATCATTGAGATCCTTGAGTCAAGTCATTCATGCCAATAATTCTGCGTGAACTTCATAACTTGATTTTCTTTTAGATGAGTAGTATATTCAAGTTCTAAGTCTTGAGTATTGAGGGATTATATTCCTAATCATGGGACTACTACATGTTACCCATGTAGGTCCTTGAGTTGAGTAGTTCATGCCCATAATTCTGCATGAACCTTATATGTCGAGTAGTCTTGAGATGAGAAGTATCATTGAGCCCTTGAGTTGAGTAGTCCATGCCCATAATTCTGTATAAACCCTCCGAGTCGAACATTCTTGATATGAGTAGTATCATTGACTCCTTGAGTTCTAGAGTTGTTGAGTTCCAATTATTGAGTTCTATGCTTGGTTATTGAAAATCTTAAATTGAGTCGTTCACGTCCATAATTCGGCATGAACCATATTTTAAGAAATCATTTTACAAATTGTTTTAAAACTTGTTTTAAAGACTTGAGCACGAAGTTGAGGAAGAGTATAGCTGAATTCATTTTCTTTAAAATGATATATGGGAATTAAGTATTCCTAAGAGTAAATGTTTTTACATTTAAGATGAGAGGAAACTGAGATTTTCAAAAGAGTTTTGAGCAGTTTGAGTACCATCTCTTTTAAGAGAAAGATTTTTGAGTAATAGTCTCAAAACACAGAAAGAGTTATACTTTAAACATAGGATCTAGTTATATTTTGGGAGTAGTATTGAGCACTAACATGGAGGAGAGTTCAGAGAACTCACATCCCCCAGAAACCATATAGCCAACGTGGGTAGAAAGGGTCATACTCTTTAGATGATTCCTTATTGCTTTTTAGCATAGACTAGTGGATCCACTTAGTAGTATGTTTTATACCCTGGCAAAGTATAGGACAGTTTTGGCAGTGTGGGCTAGACGTTGTATCATCACATAGTTCATAGTGATGGTTGTCGGTCAAAGAATCTCCCACAGAGTTACTTTGTATTTTTATATACAAACAGAGTTATTTATTGTATTTTTGCATACAACTGAGTTATTATCTATTGTTTTAAAAGTTTTCCATACATTGCATCTTTTATCGTTGTTGCGTATCTTGAGTTTGAGTTGAGTAGCTTGAGTCGAAATTGAGTACCTTATTGTTGAGTTGAGCCCTATTACACTGAGTTGAGTTGAACTATGTTTCACTGAGTTGGGTATCTTATTGCTGAGTTGAGTATCTTATTTTTGAGTTAAGCCATATTTCTCTGAGTTGAGGGGAACTATGTTTCATTGAGTTGAGTGAGTTGAGAAGAGGTAAGTATGTTTCTTTTCCATTAGTTCAAGCTAATGTTTATGCTTTGGAATTCCCCTTACATGCTCGTACATTCCATGTACTAAGCCATTTGGCCTTCCATCATTTCATGATGCAGATAGAGGTATTCAGGATCATCAACAGACATTTCGTTGAGGTCATTTGATATTCTAGTCAGCTTTGGTGAGCCATCTTATATTCCGGAGGACTTCACCTTTATCTTACATTTAGTAGTTTTGAGATGTTGTGGGTCTTGTCCTGATATCTTTCTGTAATAGTAGAGGTTTCATAGATAGATAGAGTTGAGGAGTTTCTGTAATTACTTTTATTTTGAGTATTTTAGAGTCTTTTAAAAAGGTTGAGTATTTGAGTTCAATGAAATTTAATTCAGTTTTTAAGCTTTTGTATGCTTGAGTTAGTCTTCTTTTTGTAGTCAGCCAGGATGAGGGTTTGCTTGGGGACAAATAATGGTTCTCGAGTGCCGACCACATCCAGGGTGTAGACTCGGGACATGACACACAAGCACTAGAAATATTCAATTTAAAGACCACCTTTTTTTATCTCTACAGCATCAGGCATATCATTAATACAAGCATTATCTTCCTGGTAGATCTGAGGTTGTATCCACGGTAACAAGGACATCTCCTCATCAGTAACACCACATATAAACTATTTTTCAAAAATCAAACCCCTTCTTTTGTGATATCACATTCTGATTTTGTCCATGACCCATATACTTCTAATATTCTTCTCAATGCAAGCCTTCTTCTTCTACCCCTAACTAGGGAATGAAAGAATTTTGTGTTCTTGTCTCCTTCTTCAAACCATTGAATACTAGCCTTCTGCCACCAAAAATCTCCTTCATAGTGAAGATAAAGTTTTAACTCTGCATTAGTGAAGATAAAGTTTTAACTCTGTATGTGCTTGCTGCAAGATAGACCTATTATCAGGAGAAGGATCTTTCTGAAATAGGACTTATTTAATCTTCACAATCTCTTCTCTAATAGCTATTTGCTTAAAAATATCCCCAAACTTATCTCTACTCCATTTGGACAAAGCTTTTCTGGTCCTTTTGTGTTTCTGTTTCTGTTTCAGCTAGATGAAGATGTCATCAGAATTTTTCAGCCACCCAATTTTGCTGCACAATTGCTTTGAAATCTTCCCTTTCACTCCAAATTTTCAGAAATTTGAAAGGCTTAGCTATATGAGGATTTCCCACCCCACCAGAAAGGAATAATGGAGCATGATCAGAGCCTGTTCTATCAAGATGTTGAACTCCAATATCGCCATACAAGTCAAGAAATGATTAATTAACAACAATCCTATTTAATCTCCTGAAAACACATTCTTCATCCACCCTACCATTCCACTAGGTAAAAGGATTTACTGAAAAATTAATATCAGAGAGATCACATGAATGAATACAGATGGAAAAGTCCTCATATTCATGTTGATAAATAGGTAATCCACCTATCTTTTCTTCATCCCGTAGAATCACATTGAAATCACCTCCAACCATCCAAGGCATGGAATAATTACTACTTACTGTTAAAAGATATTTCCAAAGACCTAATATCTGAAGACTTGAACATTTAGCATAGACCATAGTAGCTAGAATCTGAGTACCATCTTCCAAAGTGAGATGTAATGTCAACTTCTCCTTTGAGTGTGAAACAACCCCTACTTGAATATTCTGATTAAAAAATATCGATATCTTTCCATTTATAATATAATTGAATATTGCATCCCTAATCTTCTTTTGTACCTTTGTATCTGTCTAACATTTTGAAATGGATCCACCAAAACAATCATCATAAACTTCTGATGTCTATGAAGAATTTGTACCTTATGAAAGGCATGTTGTGTTCAAACAGACCTAATGTTTCAGAATAGTGATTTGTAACACATTCAGAACTAGATTTCACCACCCTCATAGTTTGAATTCTTGTAGGCAAAGTAGTAGTTGTTCTCCTCTCCCCTTGATTTTTGTCACTTTTGATGTCACTCTAGGTGATAGACCAAGTACTTTACTGAGTTGTTGCATGTTTGAGTAATTTTTCTTTTCTTCTTTATCCTCTACCTCTGGCCCTTACTCTATTATTGTAACTTTTGTGGATGACATTGCATGTTCCTCATGCAGACAGTAGTGTGAGACCAACTCATGCAACTTTTCCATTGGATCAGACTTACTAGTAAGAACAATATAGCCTAAGGTTTATTCAGATTTAGTGTTCTTTAGCTCTAACATCTTTTGGGAATTATGATTATTCTCCAATGCTATTATCTCATCATATGTTTCTGCTATTTGTAGAAGTTTCGGATATATAACATTTCTTAATTCCTTCATCAATACCATCTCCTCTCTATTCCCTTGTTTATCTGCAGGTACTATAACCATTGTCTTGTTATTATCATTCTCCTCTTCATTATGTGCATCAATATCACTAGCATGAATGTGATTCTTTCTTTCTTTTATAAACAACATTGTCAGTACCCCCCTCTCAACTGATCTTGTTGATGCTCAGCATTTCACCTTGATGGTCTTCATTATCATCTGTTGCTACTTCAGGTATTGTCCCTGGTATCTCCTCATTATTACAAATACTAGTCTAATCCCCTTTTTCCATGTCTTGTTGAATTTATGTAGATACAGAGGTATCAAATTGAGTTTTTCTATATTTGTAGGAACACCACATATCTCCCCTTCTTTGGCATTGTCTTCATCATCATCATGATCAGTCCTTATTGTCTTTTGTTCACCTTTTTCTATACCAGTGCAGTGGAATGTTGTTTGATCAACTTTTGCAAAAGCTTTAGTGATCCAATCCTATGTGGATATGTGTTTTTGAGTATTTTCTTCTTTATGTTGTGTCTTCTCTTTGTGAAGACTGTAATTCTTATTATTTGTTTTCTTTTCTCCTTTCTCTTTATTAGTAATGATTGTACTACTTGTACTAATCTCCTCATGTTGTTGGTTCTCCATGTGTATGCTACTGTCATTAAGAGCTGCAAAAGAATTGTTTGTTTTGATATCTTCTACTCTTTTCCTTTGTTCCTTATTTTTGTGTTTGGAGACTATTTTACTAATAAGTATCCACTTCTTGAATTGTCTATCTACCCATATTACAGTTTCATCTGATTGCACATATTCATATTTCCTCTTCTGTTTTTCCTGATGTTCTTCATGCACTGGCTTTCTAAGTTCAGGGTTAAGTACCTTACATTCAATTTCAATATGTCCAATATTTCGGAACCATGTCATATTGATTATGAATTTTCTCCACCCTAGACGCTTCATTTTCTGCATTCACCATTTCAAGTTCTACATACTTAGGAAAATCTGCAAGCAAGTCCACCTGCACCTTGAACCTAGCACTGCTTGGTCGAGTCTTATTTATAGTAGCCATGTCCAAGTGTAGTGGTTTCCCTATTGTTCAAGCTAATGAAAATATGGGTTCCTTAACAAAAAAGGTTGGTTTTAAATCCGAAAAAGAAATCCATCTCATCGCTTCTGTTATTTCCTCCTCTAAATTAAATTTAGCATCATAAATCAAAGATCTCATCACATAGGAGTAGCCATCCTTAAAGAGAATTTAGTAATTACGTTTAGACATCATGTTGATAAACTCATCATGCCTACTAAACCTCATTAATATGTATCTATTCCTTAGTAAACCAATCTTCCAATCTACTTTTACATTACATTGTTTGGGAATTTGAATACGAAGTTCCTAGATTTCAGGCCATTTACATGAAAATTTACCAATCACCGTGTATTGTAGGTGCTCAATAATAATCATTCTATCCACTTCTTCCTCAGTCCATACCACCCTTGGTAATCCTTTATTGTAACAGAGCTTCTTAATCGGAATTGGGTTCTTTGTTGAGCTATTAGTGTCTGTTCCATTATTTGCTTTAAGAATATCAACATAATGACCTAACATTGGTAAACTCTCCTTACTGATGGTAGGCAAACCTGTAGGGTCATTAGGTTTAGGATTAATCAAATTTGAACGGATGAGAGCTTGTAGTATAGGGAAAGAGTAATCAGGTGAAAGTGGTAACGTTGGACCAGCACTAGCAGAAGGCTGGCCAGCGGCCGTATTGGTCATTCCGGTGATATCAATCAATACTGGTTAGGGTTTGTTTTCATGAGAGAAAAGAGAGGGAAAATATTAAGCGACATTTTGGGTTCAACTTGTTTTTTTACCAAATAAAATGGAAAAATAACTATATATTATTTTATGCATTGTAAAGGATGGAATAACTAAAATTAATAATTGAATCTTTCATAACTAACACATGTATGACATACAAATTCCCTCATAATTTATCCATGTATTATTTTTCACAAATGATGATAATTGCAACTTTTTAATATTTTATAATATACAGTTTTGTAAAATAAAATAAATATCAACAAATTTAAATTTGTGTGAGAAACTTGGCTTCTCATAAATCCTAAAGAATCATCAGGATTTATGGAAAAAAATTAACAAATCTTCAAATATTTAATCACAAATTTTAACAGATCACCAGAATTTGAACATGAACTTCTGATAAATTGTCATAATTTATTGTGCAAAACTATGGCTAAAAGCTATATTTGCAAATTTTATTGTCATAGAATCAAATATTAAATATTAATTACAAAAATATTATCTACAAAAAAAACTTATTTTTAAAATAGTTACAGGGTCTGTGCTAGCACGGACTCAATTATAGTTACCTCTAAATACAATCAATAAAAATTTCCGTCCTATTATTCTTAGATATCAATAATATGTTTGAACTGCAGTTAATTTGGAACACAAGATTAGAAGGCACAAGATACTTTCTTTTTTAAAAATAAATATGGGTGTAAGTTCAATTCTTTTATTGATTGGACAGTTTCTATATCTATAAAAAGGCACATCATATTTACTTAGATTTTTATTGTGAATTTATTTTTAATATGCATTTTTAGTTTTGAAGTGTTGGTAATAAATTAAAATCCTTAACACGCAATATTGAATTTCGAAAACACTATATCCTAACTTCAATCGATTAACAAAAGTTTTTACCTTTTAATTTTCTATTTTACATTTCAAACAATTAGTCTCTTTTTTTCCTCCTTAAGAATTTCATCTTTTTAGTCCCTTGGTAGCTCAAACTCACAATCGTAAGAGTTAAAATGAAGGGTGTTTACCATTCGAGCATCTCTCTCTTGTCAAATAAATAGTCTTGAAATATAGACACAGTTAAAAATTTATATTCAAAACTCATACTCCATCCGTTTTAAAAAAGAATGATCTGCTTTACAAAAAAAATGACCTATTTTCTTTTTTGACAACATTTTAATTTCAGTTCTCTACGTAACATGTTTAAGACCACAAGATTAAAGGGAATTTTGGTACATTTTCCATAACTTTAATTTAGGACCACAAAATTGAAAAAACTTTTTGGCAAACCAAATTATATCATTCTCTTTGAAACGGAGAGAGTAACAGTTATTATAAGATACACTCGCACGTGTCCATAAACTTGTAGTAAAGATAATAATCTTGGCAAGATTTTTATATCAATTTAGTCATCTGATAGGTCAAGACTCAAGTTTTATAAAATAAATATTTTACGCGAATGTATTCTTATTTCCGCCAGAATGAAGTGTCAAACACTATATAAAAATTAACTTAAAACACTAATTAATCTATTATATTTGTTAATAATCAAAATTATAACTCACAATAACTCCAACAAAATCATAATGTTTACCTACTCAGCATTAGCATTTGACAATCACAAGTCTCCACCATCAGCCTTGTCACAACTCATAAAATTGTTGGAGAAAGTAAGAGCAAAAAGCTAATTGGAAAGAAAGAAAAATAAAGAAATGAAATTTGTCACACCCCTTTTTGCGCATGGCGGAAGGATTTTTCCAATTTAAGTGACGTTATTGAATAGGGATTATTTTATTTTATTTTTCGGAGTCGCCACTTGGAATTGAGTTATGGTGTTCCAAGTCACCTTTTCTTTTTAATCCCTAATCAAAAGGAAATGACTCTTTATTTTGGTCTGCAAATCAGAAATTCAGGTAACGAATTCTGTTGACTGAGGGGAAGGTATTAGGCATCCCTCGAGTCCCGTGGTTCTAGCACGGTCTCTTTTATTGACTTATACTTACGTTAAATTATTATTATTATTATTTTGGATACATTATTATAGGTCATGGTTTTCTTATTTTTTTTATTGTTGAATTTTTATTAGTCTGAACCTAGATGCGTAACCGCATTCTTGGTCTTGACATTTAGAGGCAAAACTGTATTTTTCTCTCGAGTACCTCACACCTAATAATCTCAATTTAGTATTTTACATTATAGTTTACCAGCGATAGGTAGCACACCCAGTTCGCGGGTCTCTCAACCCAGCGGACCCATCGTTTATACACCTGCTATGAGAGGTAATCGTGCCGCCCAGGACTCGAATACATGCAACAGGTGAACGGCATAAACGGGATTTCTCAATGATGCCTTCACCCCGACCGGAGTCCCTTAGATATGATGCAAAAGGGACCGATTCGGAGAAAGAAGAAGCATGGCATAGTTCACTGCGCCCGCTCCTTTAAATTTAAAGGCACCTCTTGATTTAAATTACTAAAAATTAATTATTAAAAAATTTGGTCAAGGTGCGCCACCGTATCCTTGAATTTCTTTTAAGTGTTTTAAAGAAAATGTGTAACCACATTCTTAATTGAAACCATTTTTAGTGTATCTAAATTTGCCTACAAAAATTAGTCTGCAAATTTTTAAGCGTGAATCAAGGGTTGCCGAACTACCACCGACCACAATAATAATAATAATATTAGTAATAATAATAATAGTAATAATAATATTATTATTTCATCATAAACATGTGCACAATAGTTATTACTCACTGTTGAAATTTTCTTATTAGTTTTTATTTTATATATTTATTTATTAAAGAAAAACTAAGCTAGCACTCAAAACATAAAAGCAACACCCATATTATTGCACAAAAATAACTTATCACTTATTTGAACACAACTCAACAGATAATTCATCAAAATTAATAAGGCACAAGCACCAAAACAAATAATCACAAGTTATACAATTTCATTTCTAATTTAATGATATAAAAGCTTCAAACAAATTTCAATATTATAATGCTAAAATTAAACACACATAAATTTGAGCAACTTCATGATATTAGAATCACATCTTGTGTAATAATGAAATCAAATTATACAATGAAGATTAAATGGTACCTCTTGCGAAAATTCAATTCACGAAAAGGAAACAATCCTAATAGGGAGCCACGAACTCAGAACCATGAAAGCAAACCTCGAACTCAACCTCTAAGTGTGGGGTTGGAAGGAATTAAAAAATGTTTTGATGTTTTGATTTTTTTTCTATACGTACGAGGGTCTTTAGGTATGAATGCATAGTGTATTCTTTCTTCTCTTTTTTTGTACACTTTTTGTGTGTGTTGTTTGTGTTTTTTTTTTTGTTGTGTGCAGAGGTCTTGATGTAGGTATGTGCATTAATATAGGGGTGTGTGTTGTAGAGTAGTATGTGTGTATGGATGTGTAGTGGTGTAGTATATGTGTAGTGAGTGGAGTGGGAAATTATGGTGAAGTGGGGGTGAGGGTTGTGGGAAATGGGAAGAGTAGTGGGGGTTAATGAATAGGTATATATAAATATAAAATATAATAATTAAAAATATTAACTAATTATTTTAAATTAATATACATATAAGAAAAGTTAAATAGCTAATTAAAAAATATAATCAAGAAACACTAGTTTATTTATTAAAGCTAAAATTAAAAGAAAACATATATTTTTGAAAGTTTTTATTTCTTTTTGAATAAATTAAAAATAAGACTTTCCAAAAAATGTGATTCTATTTTTGTTATTTTCAAATCTTTTAAAATAAACTTAATAAAATAAGATAAAAGTCTAAATATTTAATTTAAATTTTTATAAAAATATTTAAGCTCTAAAAATGGTGTAAAACTTAAGTTCGGTCAAAAATTATGTGTCTACAGTTTGCCCCTCTTTGACTGGAAACATGAAGAGTTTTCAAACAAAGAAGTAGACAACACGACAAATATTGACCAGACTCTTATTCGAAAAAAATAAATTTGTGCGACCAAGTCCTGGTTTTGGACATCCTACATATCTCGAGTTATAAGAGAATCAGGTCACGTGTAGTTCAAGGAGATGAGGTGATGCGTTGGAAGTTAAGTGAGGTTCCATCGAGACTCCAGGTCGCGGCTCTTATCCTTACATAAAAAAAATGAAAGCTAATAGTCAAAAAGGAAAATAAAAGTACAAGCTCCTATTTATGCAGCTTCTCTTGAGTCTTGACTTTGAGATATCACCTTGATTTTGGTGAGTATCTTGATCTTGAATGAATCCAATGCTTGACTTGCCACTTAGAGTGTGCTTTTGACACTCTTCAAAAATGACAATTTGAAAATGTTCTTGAATGACTACAGTTTTCTGATCAATAACTGAATAGAAGCAAGTGTCAGGTACTCAGGTTGCTATATGCATTGAAGAAGTTGATTCTAGCTATCATGGGGATTGATTATTCTGAAAAGAGTTGAAACTTTGTTCTTGAATTTCAAATCCATGTTTCGCTTGAACAAACCTGAAAACCATCACAAACAAAAGAAATAAACAAAATATTTGCCCCAGTTTTCACTGGAAAAATTTTGTGAGTTATTAGCAGATGTAAATTTTCAAAAATAAACCCAGACTAGGAAGTGTTTATCCTAGAATAAAAAAAAATGTCTCAGACTAGGTGGCGTTTATCCTAAGAGAAAATAAATAAATAAAAATAACGGTCTCAAACTAGGAAGTGTTTATCCCAGGAGAAAATGAAAAATAACAATCTCAGACTAGGAAGTGTTTATCCTAGGAGAAAATGAAAAATAATGGTCTCAGACTAGGAAGTGTTTATCCCAGGAGAAAATAAAAAAAAACGTCTTAGACTAGGAAGTGTTTATCCTAGGAGAAAATAAAAAAAATGTCTCAGACTAGGAAGTGTTTATCCTATGAGAAAATAAAAAATAACGATCTCAAACTAGGAAATGTTTATCCTAGGAGAAAATGAAAAATAAAGGACTTATGCTAGGGAGTGTTTATCCTGGGAAAAAATGAAAAATAACAATTTCAGACTAGGAAGCGTTTATCCCAGGAGAAAATGAAAAGTAACGGTCTCAGACTAGGAAGTGTTTATCCTAGGAGAAAATAAAAAATAACATCTCAGAGTAGAAAGTGTTTATCCTAGGAGAGAATACAAAAAAAAAATAACGTCTCAAACTAGAAAGTGTTTATCGTAGGAGAAAATAAAAAATAACGTCTCAGACTAGAAAGTGTTTATCCTAGGAGAAAATAAAAAAACAATTTTAGACTAGAAAGTGTTTATCCTGGGAGCAAAATAAAATAACAATCTCAGACTAGGAAGTATTTATCCTAGTAGGAAATAAAAAATAACGGTCTCACACTAGGAAGTGTTTATCCTAGGAGAAGATAAAAATAACTATTTGTGCAAGTATAAAAATAAAAATGGTGATAGGTTTTTATCGTAACTCTATTATCCAATTTGAACCTGTGAAACAATGTTCATTTCAGCAAGAAAGCTTCTTATTTCCAAAAAAGAATTGTGAGTTTCAAATTGGTGGTTGATTTGTGGCCTTGGCTTGGAAGATGATTGCTCCTTTTACTGCAATGTTGAACCATATCAGTTTGGACAGACTTTTTCCGTTTGCTAGTCAAGCCACTTCGATAATCTTGAAAACATCTTCAGATTTGTTATATTGTTTCCACCCTCCAACAATAATTGAATCTTGTATTCATATAAATTCTCAAAAATTGTCAATTGTTGACAAGTTACTATGCATATCATTATTTCTTAGATCTTATCACGATTGATGTGCTGACCAAACTTTGTTTTGTGCGATTGAAGAGATGGTAGCAATTTTGAAACCATTTTTCGCTTGCTTAATGAAGACTAACTCAAGATCGAATTGAGCGACACAAAATAAGAAGAAATAATATTTGACCCTTTTGAGAAAAATAATTAAATAAAAATAAATGGACTCCATTGATAGTGGTGGTCAATTCTAATGATAATGACATGCATTTCGAATTAAATGACCTGGTCTGTCCAATCAATCTAAACTTCATCTTCATCAAACTTTCAACTTTGAAGTCAGACTTCTATAATCCAACTTTTGCACTAGATTTATGACTAACACTTGACTTGTGGTGCCTCGAAGGTTTTCACTAACAAGTCTCTCTCTTTTTTATTATCTCTCACTCACTATCGTCTTACGGTGCCCTGAGAGTTTTCACCAATAAGACTCTGTCATTTTTCACTTTCTCTCAACTCAAATGATCTCTTATAGTGCTTTCGATGATTTTCATCTATAAGATTCCCTCCTTTTTCACTCCTTATGCCAGTGGCATGACATTTTTCCTAGTATGATAATCAACATTAAAAGCTTGCTTGACTTGTCATTGTTAAAAATTGATCAGAAACTCTTTATTTGGACTGTAACGTGACTTTTGGACAAGGTTACAAAGAAATGATCGGCATGAAAGCTCAAAGATACTGTGGTAACAGGGTTAAGACTTACAACTTTTGGAATCGACTCTTTTTTTTCTTTTTTTCCAAAAATAAAATAATAATAATTATTATTATTATTTTTATTTTTATTTTTATTTTTTTGCCCAGTTTTTGTGATGAGGACTTTCTAGACCTTTTTCTTGGTTGGACCGAACCACAGAATAAGGCTAGGTACGTATCTTGTCAAAGCGAGAATCAGGTCGAACGTAGTTCATATGAATCAAAAATTATTTATTCTTTTTCTTGATTTTTCCTACAAAAGATATCTTTTGAGAAACGAATCAGTTCATAGTTGACAATGTTTTGACTTTAGTTGGTACCAACAATTAGTATGACGCATACGAGTCTCCTTCAACTACTTTCAGACAAATTCGAGGTCAACTTTGTGTAATCACTATAGTTTTAAATGGTATCTCAAACATATTTCAGTATTTACAAGATAAGTTCATCTTGCCTAAATTAAGGGATAGAATTATTCATATCCTCATGTTTCAAGTGTCCTCGCAACAAATGAAGTCCTACTTCAAAAAAGAGAAGTGTTCTGATCTAAGGACGTTTTAGAGGTCACTCACACTCAAAAAAATGTTCAGTGCATGAGATTGAGATACCATATGCTTGACCCTTATGTAAGTATCCACTAATGTGAGAACACCAAAAATGAGATTAAATAGGACTTGTCATTGGCTTGTAATGTAGGCTTAGGGAAAGGTAGGATATTCATTTGGGATAAAGTGACTATTTCCTCCTTAAATTTTGCACAATGCTCTCAATATTTTTTTATTTTGGCATTTGAACTTTGTTTTCTTGAAAGTTTCTCCTCATTTATTTATTTTCTTTTTTTCTCATTTTCATTCCTTTTTGTTGGAGGATTTTTTTTCATTTTTTCATTCTAGCTTTTCTTTGTCATTTTTTTAAACTTTTGCATAATTGGCCTTTTCACTTTGTTACCCACTATAGGTCTTTGACGCTGTGTAGATAATTGATAGTGCACTCAGAAAAAGTGGTACCAAGGTATAGTGCATTTATGCACTCAAAATGATATATGTTAAGATGTGGTTATTCAAATAAAAATGTTTTATGCTCGAAATGGGAGTACTATAGATAACGTGTCATTTGGTAGGCTTGAAAGGCACAATCGGATCAAAGAAAGCCTATAATCCTTTTTCAAGTTAAATGTTGCTCAAAATTTCGCTTCTACCAACATTCGGGCCAAGTTCTAGATTAATTAAGTCATGCAATTGAACTTTATATCTAAAGCTCACCACACAATGCACCTTAAACAATGAGGTCAAATTTCCTTAACATTAAGCAAGATGATTTCTCAAAAATTACATAGAGATATCAAGAGATACCAAAAGAAGTCGATAGGTCACAACAAAGTTGTCCTGTCTTGCCAAATAATTTAACATTTTTATTTTTTCTTATTTCTTATGCACACTCCTAAATATGTTAGTACCAACCAAGTCAAAAAAAATTCTAAATTAAAAAAAAAAATCCTTTTTTTTGCCCTAGTTTTTGTAACGACTTTTTAGATTTTTTCTTAGTTGAATCAAACCTCAACATAAGGTTACCTACATATCTTGTCAAGTTAAGAATCATGTCGAACGTAGTTCAGGATATATGAAGTAAAAATCTTTTGTTTTGTTTTATCTTTTGAGAAGAACAAATCTTATATTTTTTTTTAGAAAGGATAAATAAATTATTTCATTTTTTTTAACTTTTAAATTTGAATCATCGAACCTGAGGAGGGTTGCCTACGTATCTCATCGAAGTGAGAATCAGGTGTGCGTAGTTCGTCCAGTTTGGACAGTTAAACGCTTTAAGATATTAAAACTTCTTTTTTTGACAAATGCATTATTATTCAAGACTTTCTAAACAAATACATTTTTCAAGTAGCTCATAAAATGGTCTAAGTGGTCAAGTAAGAAATGAATACTTGTCCTAGACAGACTCAATTCTTATATCAAGTCACTAAGTCAAATACAAATTATGCAAATTAGTGGAGCCTACTAGTGGTAACCATGACCTAAAGGAGATAGGTGTCTAGACTGGCTTACTCAAGTGGACAACTCAAGCCAGGGAGGGGCAACTTATCGGTAGCAGCGCTATTCCGACTTCATTACTGATCCAACCCCGCCTAAGATATGTGACTAAAAATCCTTCACTGGGTGTCAAAACACTCCAGTTTTATCTCAAGAAAAAATAGGATGCATAACTGCATTCCTGTGAACGTGTGTTAAGTGTATTCAAAGACTCATAAGGTGTGGATGAGAGAAAAAAAAAATTAGTATAGTTCAACAATATAAATATAAAAAGCAATAAATGAGCAGCAAGTAGCACATTAGGCTATCAAACACAATATATCTAATAAAATAAAATAATAAAATCAAGTAAGAGTCAATATAATAAAGCTCGAATTCTGGTTAGTCCCCAATGGAGTCGCTAGAGATGTCACACCTTTTTTTGCGCACGGTGTAAGGGTTTTTCCAATTTAAGTGACGTTATTGAATAGGGATTATTTTATTTTGTTTTTCAGAGTCGCCACTTGGAATTGGGTTATGGTGTTCCAAGTAATCTTTTCTTTTTAATTCATAACCAAAAGGAAATGACTTTTTATTTTGGTCTGCGAACCAGAAATTCAGGTAAGGAAATATGTTGACTGAGGGGAAGGTATTAGGCACCCCTTGAGTCCCGTGGTTCTAGCACGGTCGCTTTTATTGACTTATACTTACATTAAATTATTATTATTATTATTTTGGATACATTATTATAGGCCATGATTTGCTTTTTTTTTTATTGTTGAATTTTTATTAGTCTGAACCTAGATGCGTAACCGCATTCTTGGTCTTGACATTTAGAGGCATAACTGCCTTTTTCTCTCGAGTACCTCACACCTAATAATCTCAATTTACAACTCTTGATTTAAATTACTAAAAATTAATTATTAAATAATTTGGTCAAGGTGTGCACCGCATCCTTGAATTTCTTTTAAGTTTTTCAAAGAAGATGTGTAACCACATTCTTAATTGAAACCATTTTTAGCGTATCTAAATTTATCTACAAAAATTAATCTGCCAATTTTTAAGCGTGAATCAAGTGGTGCCGAACCACCACCGTCCACAAGAATAATAATAATATTAGAAATAATAATATTATTATTTCATCATAAACATGTGCACAATAGTTATTACTCACTATTGAAATTTTCTTATTAGTTTTTATTTTATATATTTATTTATTAAAGAAAAACTATGTTAGCACTCAAAAGATAAAAGCAACACCCATATTATTGCACAAAAATAACTTATCACTTATTTGAACACAACTCAACAGTTAATTCATCAAAATTAATAAGGCACAACCACCAAAACAAATAATCACATGTTATACAATTTTATTTCTAAATTTAATAATATAAAAGGTTCAAACAAATTTCAATATTATAATGCTAAAATTAAATACACATAAATTTGAGCAACTTCATGATATTAGAATCTCATCTTGTATAATAATGAAATCAAATTATACAATGAAGATTAAATGGTATCTCTTGCGAAAATTCAATTCACGAAAAGAAAACAATCCTAATAAGGAGCCATGAACTCGAAACCACGAAAGCAAACCTCGAAATCAACCTCTAAGTGTGGGGTTGGAGGGAATTAAAAAATGTTTTGATATTTATTTTTTCTATACGTACGAATGTCTTTTGTTATGAATGTATAGTGTATTCTTTTTCTCTTTTTTTTGTACGTTTTTTGTGTGTGTTGTCTATGTCTTTTTTTTGTTGTGTGCAGAGGTCTTTATGTAGGTATGTGTAATAATAGAGGGATGTGTGTTGTAGAATAGTACGTGTGTATGGATGTGTAGTGATGTAGTATATGTGTCATGACCCAAAATGAGTCGTGAGCGGCACCCACACTTAACGTCCTAAGTGGGCGAACCAAGGAATCCAAACCTCAACATAAACCAATAATTCAACTACGAATAACAACAATAATGCGGAAGCTCAAAACTTATTGAAGTAACCAATCAAATAAACCTCTAAAGTCTAACACTTATTATTCCCAAAATCTGAAAGTCATCACATCAAGGACATCTACTCTTCAAATACTATGTTTAAGAGTATTAAAGACACCAAAATAAATGAATAAAATAGTTTATGCCCGAAACTAAGGACATCATGTCATGACCAAGAGAATCCAACACGAGCTGGAATAAATAGCTCACCCTGGAACCTGATGTGCTGGAGACTAGCTAGAGCTGAGGGTGAGTCGAAGTCACTGATACACTCCCTGCACTCCACAAAAGAAAACAAAGAAAAATACATGTAGGGGTCAGTACAGGGCAACATGTACTGAGTAGATATCATCGGCCAACCCAAAATAGAAACTAATATGTAATGAATAATAGTATAAAATCAACTATGACACTTAGCAGGTGGCAAACAACAAACACATGAACCAATGTCAACCACATTAAAGTAAGTATGTAATCAGTCAACAATATCAAGATCACACATGAGGACTCATGCCTCCAAACCAAACTAATTTGGGAATTGAGTTCTTTGAGATTAAGTACATTAAGTTAATTCAATATCTTTTTCCTTTAATGTTATCATGTCGGAACGTGACACTCCGATCCAATTATACCGTGTCGGAACGTGACACTCTGATCCAATTATACAGTATCGGAACGTGACACTCCGATCCAATTATATCGTGTCGGAACGTGACATTCCGATCCAATTATACCGTGTCGGAACGTGACACTCCAATCCAATGATATCATTAATTTATTTCATCAAGCCTTCTTTATTCAAGGCATCACTTCGATAGAGAGGGTTTCAGATTATAAATTTTACGGTCTCAGAATTTTAGACCAATCACAAACCACACAACCACACAATCAAGTACACAGAGAACGTCACAATATCACTCAATACATATCAGTCACTATTAAGAGTTTAACTATCGAAATAGAATAAACCATAACCTACCTCCACCGAAGAACCGAAGTCAAGCAACTACTTCTCCAATACTTTTCCTTTCCTCAATGCCTCCGAATCTTTCCAATCTATCAAGTATATATGCATAATTTGTAAGTTAACGAGTCTATAAACGCTCATATTATTCTTTGTCTAGCTTAGACCCAAAACTCACGTAATTCTATAATCAATTTCCTAAAGTTCAAACCTAAGGGTAGGTCTTAATTCCTTCAATTAGCATAACTTTTAATGGAATTTAAATAATTCGATAAACCTAATATTTAATTATCTATATCGATTTATCAAAACTTAGATTATAATGTGATAACCGTAGAAATACCCATAACCGAAACCACAAATTTATCCAGTACTTTAACTACGACAAAACATACAAAACATTAACCTGCTAATAATTTGTTCCTTATACAATTTCCAGTGACCGACTACTCCAAGCCAATTATTAGCATCACTAGAGGCAATTAATTATCACCTTTCCCCACTCAAACTTGTACCTTTAAGTACTCATTCTAACATAAAACTAATTTAATTGTTGATTCTTTTCCTCCCAAACCGACACTACACATAGCCCTTTTACTAAGGATGCAACCCATTCATTAAACCCAATAAACAATATTAGAAATCAAATTTGATTAATAATCAAAGCCAACACTTTATTTACTGATTATTAATGGTTGGTCACAACATTCCATTCACAATGCACTTTAAATTATTCAATACCACCATATAATATTACTTTTACTATTCATTCAGCCAAAAAAAATGGCACTAAGTCATATCAGGTAATTATACAAAACCTTCCGCCCAATAATTAATATGCAAAGAACAATATTGATGGTTGTTGTAGATTTACCTGAGGGTACCGCCGTCTCGTGAGTTGCAGCCTTGCAGGTAAGCATTCGCTCTATTGTCTCGTCTTTTAATTATTTAGGGTTAATAATTATCAACTAATTAATAATTAAATAACTACTAAAACCTATAAAACTTTCTACAGAATATGTACTCCTTAATTATTATATAAGACCAACTATAAAAGTGTGAAAGTGATCCACTATAAATTTTAATGTTATTTTGTTTAACCACCAACTAAATAAATTATTAAAAGTACCCCATTAATTCTATAATTGTAGTTATGAATAGTCCAAAATATCCATTTAGAATCTATCAGAAAATATTTTATGAAATAAATAGCTCTAGTACTCAAAACGACCAAATGGGTCGTTACAATATGTGTAGTGAGTGGAGTGGGGAATTATGGTGAAGTGGGGGTGAGGGTTGTGGGAAATGGAAAGAGTAGTGGGAGTTAATGTGTAGGTATATATAAATATAAAATATAATAATTAAAAATATTAAATAATTATTTTAAATTAATATACATATAAGAAAAGTTAAATAGCTAATTAAAAATATAATTAAGAAACACTAGTTTATTTATTTAAGCTAAAATTAAAAGAAAACATATATTTTTGAAAGTTTTTATTTCTTTTTGAATAAATTAAAAATAAAACTTACCAAAAAATGTGATTCTATTTTTGTTGTTTTCAAATCTTTTAAAATAAACTTAATAAAATTAGATAAAAGTCAAAATATTTAATTTAGATTTTTATAAAAATATTTAAGTTCTAAAAATGGTGTAAAACTTAAGTTCGATAAAAAATTACGTGTCTAATCATATGAATGTGACAACAAAAAAAAAAGGCACAAATGGCTCAACCTTTATTTTCCATGTGTATTGGAACGAGCTTAACCACTAAAAGTTTCTAGCTAATAGAAAAAATTAGATCAAGAATGAAAAAACTTAATTGGCAATTACTCACTCAATTTTAATTTAGAGTGTTTTTTAAGTTTGTCTCATAAAAAGTATTAACTTTTTCAAGTTGGAAATAATTTAATTTCAAAATCATTATTTTAATTATAATAAAAACAATGTTATAACCACATAAATCACTATTTTCATCAGACCACAAACTTCAAAAATTATTTATTTCTTAAAATTTTGTGTCAAATTAAACATTAGATAAAAAGAGAATCAAACAATTAATCTAGAGAATGCGGTTTAAATAATTTAATATGGAAAGAAATGGGCACATTATCACTTTTTTAATCACTAATCAAGCTTTAATCTGTGTTCCAAAACTAATTAACTTTAAAAACTTTGTAACGTGAAAACATTATTTGAATAATCATTGTATCACCCTATAGCTTCTAATACAATGTTTAACTTGTAAATAGCGACAAATTAGTGTGATATCGGGATAATAAAGTTGCAAATTGGTCACTATACCTAGGAACCCTCTCATTAAGTCATTCAAAGTGTTAGACTTAAGTTTGAGGCCAAAATGAGACAAATGATATTTCAAGTTAAAGTGTATATTATGGCGGAGTTATTCAAGTGATCATGAGTATTGTCAAATTTTGAACAAGCATATCTTTCGAAGAGTTAGAGATTTTGGCACCTATAATAATAAAGGCCTATGAGTCCAGTTTCCATCAAAATAAACCGGTTATTCATAAAGAGTCTATTTTTTTATTTGTTTGAGATTGGAAAAAGGTTGTATTTGTGAAGAAGAGATAGAGGGTGTAACCTTGAACTCATGGAAACTCCATAAGCTCATTTGTGAAACGGTAAAAAGAGAGGGGGTATGGTGATACACTATAGACTTATTGCTATTATTATAGTGTTGCCATCATCATGCTTCTTGGTTAACTATTTATATTAGCACATATGATATTATGTAATAGATAAGAAGTGTTATTGAAGGACATCGATGGAATGACGTAAGAGATAAGTAACACAGAAAGTAAAATGAGATTAACTATTTATCCACTGGCAGTTGACAAGAATATTATACCGCCAATTCAATTTTAGATATACTTCTTCATCTTAATTACATTATTATACTTTCATATTTAAAGATTAATAATTTTTTAGTTTCTCTTTTTCTTTCTCTTTTTTAAAACACATTCTACAGATTTAAGATTTTATATTTTTTGAAATAACGCGCAAATATTTTTTTTTATACTATCGACTTAAATTTGAGTATTACTTAAATAAATTGGTTTGAGTATCTTGAATAAATTGGAACACATATGAAGGTATATGGATCAAAGTTTGTTTTCAATTAATTTTTAAAAGAAGAGAAAGCATAGTCTAAAGCAATGGAAACACCTATCCAAAAACTTTTTCAAGTTAGAAAGTAGACTTGATAAGTTATGAATAATTTTTTTCTGAAATTAATTAGTCTAGATTTATTTTTATTTTTTAAAAAAGGAGTAAAAAGTTACCATTGATGATTGTCTCAAATTGCTTCAATGGTGTTGATGGAGAACATGGTGAAATTAATGAGGACACGAAAACCAAAATTTAAAATATATCAAGGAGATGAAAATATTACTTTAGGAATAAAATGGCTAGAACAAGTAAAACCATATAATCTAGAACACAAACAGTTAACAATAAATTATGAAAATAAAAGAGTAATAATAAAAAGAACCTTAGTATATGAAAATATACATACTTGCAAAGATAATAATAGAGTGATATTACAACAGCTATTATACACCAATGATAGATACGGGAGTAGAAGCTAATATATGTAAATATAATTGTTTACCAGAAGATAAATGGAAAAAATTAAAAACACCGATAGTAGTAACAGGATTTAATAATGAAGGAAGCATGGTCACATATAAGGCAAAAAATATAAAAATACAAATATGGATAAGATATTAACTATAGAGGAAATATATAACTTTGAATTAACTACAAAAGATATGCTATTAGGAATGCCATTTTTAGAAAAATTATACCCACATATAATAACAAAAACACACTGGTGGTTCACAACACCGTGTAAATAAAAAATAGGAGCAAAAAGAGTAAATAACAAAAAACGAAAAACAACATAATGGATAAAAGGAAGTGAAAAAATTACACAAAATTTAGAAAATATAAAAGAAGAAGACCCTAAGATAGAATTAATTATATTCTCTGTAGATAAAGTAAAAATAATCCAAGATAAGTTAGAATTATTATATAGTGAAGATCCTTTACAAGGATGGGAAAAACATAAAACAAAAATAAAAATGCAAATACACATAGTACAAAAAATAATTAACTCAAATGAACAACTAGATACAAAAAAGAAATTACAATCATTTCTAGGACTAGTAAATAAAGTAAGAGAATACATACCAAAATTAGCAGAGAATTTAAAACCATAACAACAAAAGAAATAAGGAGATTGGTATTAAATATATTAAATTTTACATTTACAATTGAAGTAATAAAAACTGATAAGAATGTTATTGCAGATTACCTATCACGACAAAGCTACTCAGACTGAGATTGAGGAAGAAGATACAATTGAAAA
>JAJOOI010013727.1:0-40636 GCA_029582585.1 Solanum bukasovii | reverse complement strand
AGTTCTAACGCGTGCACTCGTTAAAAAGACTTCTAAACGAAAGAATTATCAATGCATGCAACAACACTATTCAAGAATTGCTTATTTACTATTCATACATTGTTAATCGCTCATGGTTCCCACAACCCTAGTTGTGGAGTTTAGTTACCCATAATCATATGAACACAATTCATTGTTTTAGATGAAAGAATTATGAACTTACGTAAGAAGAATAATAAACCCAGAAATTCAACTTGAATTGCAACACCAAATTCTTCAAAACGAACTTAAGAGATCAATAATTGCTAGGTTTGCAAGAATAATCTCCCAAGTCACAAAATAGAACTAAAGTAATAATGTCTAACCCTCAAAAAAGAGGTTTACATGCCCTATTTATAGAAAACAAGTCCTAAATTAAAAGGGAAATAAAACAAAGAAAGTTTGTTCAGGCACGCGTCTTCATTCCACGAAACTGACTCATGGACTGTTAGTGGATCTACGGTCTGTGAGTCCCTTCCATCAACCAGCACTTAGAAAATATTTCAGCTTCCAAAAATCAGTTTCTCTGAAGCAAACGATGGAACTGCAGTACGGACCGTAGATCGATCTACGATCCGTCAATCCCTCTCCGTAGCTCCATACTTGGAATCTTCAAAAATCAGGTACTGGAACCCTCGCAGTATCAATCTACATATCAACAGTACAGTCCGTAGATCAATCTATGGATCGTCAATGGCCACCGTGGTTCCATACTAGGTCAGATTTCCCTGATTTGCCTTCCATGCCTTGCCTGCTGATCTACCACCACCATCTACGGAGCGTCAATAGACCTACGGTCCGTAGATCACCTCTGTAGATGCCCTTTTCTGCATTTCTTTCAGTTGTCTCTTTACTCCCGCGCCTGAACATCTTTTCTGCAAAATATGATAATAACACATAAAAAAACCAATACAAAAAGTCCTTAGATACACACAACTTGTAAGTGAAATGTATTAGAAATACCGTAAACTCACGGTATATCATCCGTGAGTTTTGGAGTTGTTGAGTATTGAGTTTTATATATGGTTATTGAAAACCTTGAATTGAGTCGTTCACGTCCATAATTTGGCATGAACCCTATTTTGAGAAGTCTTTTACATTTAAGATGAGAGGAAACACCGATTTCCAAAAGATTTCACGAACATGGGACCTACGATCACAAGTGACCCCAAGCTAACCCTTTGTCTGGCATATCATAAGCATACTAAAAGATAACTAAATAATCATGAACTATACGAAAGCTAAAACACAGACTATCTTAAATGGGGAGCAACCCAACTAATCTAAATATATAGAACATAGTAAGAGTTTAGTTAAAACTAAAAGATAAACTCAACAATCAAAGTTGATTCTACTATTTTGTCTGAAAAGCCTTTAACTAAGTTGAATTGTTTCGACATGCTCCTCTAGCTAACTCTTAAGAAAACTAAAAATGAAATGTAAAGACTGAAATGAAAGAATGTCTTTTGTCCTCATAGTATGAGGACTAACCACTGAAGGTGCTGAATTTAGATCGAAGATTGATCTAAGCGCGGTTTGAATGCTGAGTACCTAAACCTACATCATAAAAGGATGTAGCACAGAGTATGCGTCAGTACTTGTAATGTACTGAGCATGCAGGATATAGATACTAAAGTGAACAAATATATATAAGTTTAACAAAGCATAACTGAGCAATGTTGTAAATATTGAAAACATAACTGAAAAGCTAAACTGTATGCAATGACCATGTACTAATCATGAACATGACATGATGAACTGAATACTTAAGTATATACTAAAAATATGTTCAAATGGACTAAGATTCTGACTGTGGAAGCTACTATTAACCGACATAAAACCACGTAAGCTAAACGTGGAGTCCGATGTATATGCCCCATCGAGAGGACCCAATATACCACACAAGGGGTATAAAGGTATGAGTTGTGTGATCACTAAATCTGATGCCCAACAGAGGGGACTTACTCTCCTAAGGGTGCACGTAGTTTTGGGACTATAAGGGTATGTTGAACCCTAGTCCAACTAGGTGTTAAGTCTACTCCCAAATGAATATGTATATGACTGAAATGTAACTGAAATACTGACATACTGAATAGCTCAAATACTAACATACAAATTTGATGGAACATTTATATGTTGATAATGTGCCAGTCGAAATTTGAAGCATGATTATTTGTTTAACTAACCTAGCAAGTGTAATTCATGAACTAGGAGAATGTGCACAACTAGGGTTCTGAGTTTCATACAAGGATTAAGCAAACTATCCAAGAAATCATGTTATTTTCATTTAGGATACTAGATCAGCTAAATTATAGTAAATATTCAAGGTCTTAGAAACCCTAGGTCTACACAAGATATGGAGAATCAAGGAGTTGACTTAATTCTAGGGCCTAGTGGATGAAAGGAACTCACTAGTGAAATCCCACATACCTGGTGACGAAATCTACGGAGAAATCCTTCGATTTCAGGGCTGAAATATGAAGAAAACTTGTTGCGTGTTCTTGAGAGGGTTGTCCACTTTTTTCTCTAAGTTTGAATGATTTTCGGTGAATAAAGGTTTTGGTTATGTTCTAACCAAGGTTTTAGGCTTAAACTGAGTAAAACTGTGTAGTTTAAGTGTAAAACAACGTGGTTTAAGTGTAAATCGATGTAGTTTAAATGCCCAAAGCATAGGAGAAAGGACTAAAATGACCTAGACGTAAAAGTTGACGTAGGCCTACTATGGTGCAACTAACAGACCGTCAAAAGGACCACGACTCTTCAAGTGGGTCGTGGATTCTTGGCCAGTGACTACTAGTTCTGGGAGGTCCCTTCCACGAGCCATACCACGGACCGTGTGGAGGACCACGGGCCATGAATGCCACCGTGGTCCTTCACTTGGGTTGGGGGTCTGCTCGATCAGGATGACAAACCCTCCCACAGGCTGTCATCAAGACAACAACGTGTGGGGGGTTTCGTGGTCTGAGGCCTGAGGCCTGAGCTTAGGTTGGTTTTGCCTAACCTCCACGAGCCTTCCCATGGCTCGTGTGGTGGTCTACGTCCCATGAATGGTCATGTTGTCGACCACTTCTAGGTGGGCATGAACCACAGGTAGGTCAAGAAACCGTTGTTCCTTTCACGATCCGTGAACCCTGTCGTGGTGCACCAAATTCTGTTGTTTTTTACTGAAAGGTTCACGTCTGAATTTTGAGGTGTTACCATATTTCCCCCTTGGTAACATTCCTCTTCGAATGAAGTCTAAACTAGTTGGGTATGGAGGAAGGAGCTACAATCCTTACCACTAAGTACAAGAAACGATATCTAACTGAACTGAGTTCCAACAACATGCAAATATGTTGAAAATGCAAGAACAACTAAAGAGTAAACTAAGAGACTAGAGAGGAACTATTACCTCAAGCTGAAACGGTATTGGAAGGAAATAGATGAGGATACCTGGCCTTCATTGCTGCTTCTGCTTCCCGAGTAGCTCCCTCTACGGACTGAGTCCTCCATAAAACCTTATCTGAAGAGACTTCTTTATTCTCAAGTTGCGAACCTGATGCTCACTGAGTTTCAACTGGCACTTCTTCATAAGTGAGACTATCCTTCACAGTCTAATTTTTTAATGGTACTATTGATGTCGGATCACCCACACACTCCTTTAACAATGAAATGTGAAAGACTGGATGAACCGCTGCTAGTTCTATAGGTAACTTGGTCAATGGGAAGCTATGGATGGAAATTCTTCAACAAATCTCCTATAATGACCGGCCAAACCAAAGAAACTTCTAATATCTGTTGAAGATGTGGGTCTGGGCCAGTGTTGTACTGGCTCAATATTATGAGAATCCACTCGGATCCCTTTGTTCGATACCACATGATCAAGGAAAGCGATGGACTGTAACCATAATTCTCATTTGTTGAACTTAGCAAATAGCTGGCGATAATTGAGAGTATGTAGAACTACTCTCACATAAGTCGCATGCTCCTCCTCACTCCGAGAATTAATGAGGAGATTGTAACGACCCGAGAGCACACCCTAGCCGTTACATGCGTATTCAACCTCTCGGAGGTCTCATACAAGCCTTAGCATTCATTGGTCGCATAGATCATAAAAGTCACTAAGAATTTAAAACTTTAATTCAATAAAACCATAAGACTTCAAGAGTCATCAACATTTGAAAACATCAATACGCAAGCGGAACTACTAAGTCTCTTTAGCCAATCTTGGACAAGAACTTAAAACGTACTAAGGAACACGGCCCCTTACAAATGAAATGAAACTTAGGTGTCTATTACAATGACTAAGAAACTTCTAAACATAGTCCGCGAATCTTGAGGACATACAAAAGACTTGGAAGAGTGAAGCAATCCAAGCAACTCCAAAGCACAATCTCCTCCTAGTTACCCCAACCTACACTTGTAGTAAACTAGAAGAAAGGGGTTAGTACAACACACATACTAAGTATGAGGATATGCAAAACATGCTAAAAAGGACATTTGTTCGAAAGTTATGCTTTCATGCCATTTTGACAAAATCTCATGAACATCAACATAATAGGCATCTTACAAGTCACAACTAACATTACAAAGTCATATGCTTCACCATACCTCATAAACATACATAACCCATTTACCTTTACATTCTTGCCTTAGATCTCCACCTTAAGTAACCCTTAAGAAATACCTTTGTGCAATGTATGGGCAACGTCCCATACCATCACCCACACTAAGGCACCATCTTAAGGTCCCAGAAAGTTCACTTACCATGCATACCTCAACCTTCACCAATTGATCACATGAAACATATAGGCACATAAGCCAACAAGTCACTTCATAACGCTAGAACACTCATCAAATGTCATCCCAAGACTCACCTAAGTAAGACATGGTGAGGCAGCCCATACTACCTCTCCATACTACACCCAAGTGATCCTTAAGGCTACACAAGACAAGCTCCCTTCCTATCTCAACATAAATCGTTGATTCAACTTAATGCATTTAAACAACTTCATTCACTAATGACATAAGATCATCACATACATTTAATTCAACATAAGCACTTACATTCAATTCATTATGACTCACTTTCACATTAGCATGCTCAAAGACCAACACTTTCATTAATTAGCCCAAAGAGACTAATTCCTTCATTATCATTACTAAGACACACCAAGATCTCCCTTAAATGTCTACTTGTGCAATGTCTACATGATGTCCCATTGCATTACCTATCCTAAGTAGTACATCCTTAAGAGACCCTAGTTCATTCATTCATTAATGTGGGGAAGAGCCTTAACCGACATAGACCATGCAGCTTGACATGGAATCCCGGTAGTACCCTTACCGGATGAGGGATCCCTACTTGCGTAAGGTAGGGTCATTCTTTTATCCTTTACATGGTACAAACCACTAGCTAGTCCTATGTGGGAACATCGTTAAGAGATAGAATTATTGCTTCTAAGTACTCTCATCTCAACTCACGGAGGAGAACCCATCTTTAGGGTTGGTACTAAATACTCACATCTCAACTAACGAAGGAGTATCCACCCATCTTCATATCCTCTCGGTGCTAGACATTACTCCCCCACGGAGTTAGGACATTCACTTCATTCATTCATTTAGGGATAAGGATTGCTACTAAGTACCTTCATCTCAACTCACGAAGGAGCACCCATCCTAGCCCAACATTCATTCATTTAGGGATAAGGATTGCTACTAAGTACTATCATCTGAACTCACGAAGGAGCACCCATCCTAGCCCAACACTCATTCATTTAGGAAGCTCTTGGATTCAAAGATGAGAAAACCTTTCATCTAGAAACCCCATTCATTTAAATGAGTACTTTATGAGACTATCTTTACAATAGACCCAACTTTCATTCATTAGCATTAACTCCCATTCTTTTCATTCATTCACACATTCTTTCATTCTTTCTTCACTAACCTAGTCTATCCTAACCTCGCCTTCATTACAAGTCATTCAAAGAAGACAACAACCAAGCATAACACATAAAGTCTCTACACAAGATCACCTTTCATGCTCTTAGACCATACACAAATTCACATCATGTCACAATACCTTCTTATAATCAACATTACTCAAAACAACAATCATCCAACTTTGCCTACAAGGCCATGATCACAACATGCTTATAAAGTAAACACCTCCTCACTTTCAAAGGGATCAAACCTCACAATTCTAACATCTAAAACATATATATATACATATATATGTATATAATACTAGAATCAATAATCTATTCACAACTTTTTCATCATCATAAACCTTAGGTCACAATTGCCCATTCAAGGCCAACATCCAGTATAACACAATTGACCATCAATTCCTCATAATTCAATATTTAACAATACATAAATCAATAGCCCATAAAAATCTACACATTAATATCACATTATTAGCTCATAATCAATAGACCCACTTTAGACCCAAAATTAGGATTTCAAGATATGCAAGGGTTCATGGAGTTTTTTAAATCTTAAAACAATAAATATTAACATAAATCATCATTTTAAATACTTTCATGCAATAACCCAAGCTTAGAATTGAAATTGGGGTTTTTAGTGTTTTTGAAAAACATTGAAATCACTTTGATTTGACTCTTTGATTGAAAGGAGAATCAAAGATAAAATCCAATAACTTTATGATTAATTTCCTAGGTATTTGAAGGAGAAATAAGTAGGAACCCATCCCTTAGCTTGAAGCTTCATCAATGTCTTTCATGGAGTTCTAGAGAGAGAATTTATTTGAGAGGGAAGGTTCAATTTGGATAATGAGGTCTAATTCTAGGTTTTGGGGTTTTAACCAACTTAAAATACCTTAAAATTGGTAGAATAACCGTTTATAATAATTCCCCAAAATACCCACACTACCCCTCACTTAGTTGGACCTTTTAAACAAGTCAAACTTGAGTTTTATTTTCGCAGGTTTCGTCGGGAAATAAGTCCACGACGCGGGGGTGTTCGCACAAGTTTCTGGAAATTAAATTTTGATACAGTAAAGTATGTTGTGTCTCCACGACGGGGAGCCACTTTTTGGCCATTGGTGGAGCAGGTCCACGACGCGAAGCCACTCCCTCCATGAACAACTTCAAGCTGCCTTGGCATCTTGTTTGGCCAAGGGTTGGGGTCCTCCTCGGGGACCCTTAAGGTGGTCTGATATACCGTGAGTTTACGGTATTTCTAATCCATTTCTCTTACAAGTTGTGTGCGTCTAGGGCCTTTTTGTATTGGTTTTTATGTGTTTTTATAATATTTTGCAGGAAAGATGTTCAGGCGCAGAAGTAAAGAGACAACGGAAAGAAATGCAGAAAAAGGCATCTACAAAGGTGATCTACGGACCTTAGGTCCACTGACGCTCCGTAGGTGATGGCCGTAGATCAGCAGGCAATGCAAATCAGGGAAATTTGACCAAGTGTTGAACCACGGTGACCACTGACGGTCTTTAGATTGATCTACAGACTGTACTGTTGATCCGTAGATTGATACTTTGGGGGTTCCAGTAGCTGATTTTTGAAGATTCTAAGTGTGGAACCATGGAGGTGGATATCTACGGTCCGTCCTGCAAGTCCTTCGTTTGCTTCAGAGAAGCTGATTTTTGGAGGTTGAAATATTCTTTAAGTCCTGGCTGACGGAAGGGACTCATGTACCGTATATCCATTGACGGTCCGAGAGTCAATCTCGTGGAATGAAGACGCGTACCTGAACAAGCTTTCCTTAATTTGTTTCCCTTTTAACTTAGGACTTGTTTTCTATAAATCGGGCATGTAAACCTCGTTTTTAGGGGTTGGACTTTATTACTTTTATTCTAGTTCTTGACTGGGGAGATTAACTTGCAAATTTAGCAATTCTTAATTTCCTAAGTTCGTTTTGAAGATTTGTGTGTTGCAATTCAAGTTGAATTTCTGGGTTTATTATTCTTATTACGTAAGTTCCTAATTCTTTCATCTAAAACAATGAATTGTTTCCATATGATTATGGGTAACTAAACCTCACGACTAGGGTTGTGGGAACCATGAGCGATGAACAAAGTATAAATAGTAAATAAGCAACTCTTGAATAGTGTTTTCCATGCATTGATAATTCTTTCGATCAAAAGCCTTTTTAACGAGTGCACGCGTTTGAACTCGCCTTGTTGCTACTTGCCGAACCAAGGAGGTAATCAACAAGAAAAGAATTATCAGCATAGATTTAGTGTGATACTATCTAATAGGCTAGTGTCGATTGGTGCGAAATAATAACTAAGCCAAACATCGATTATGATGTGTAATATGAGGTAAAGGTAAGGGTTAGTAAATTATACACACGTAGCAGGACCATAGTGGGGGTGAAATTCTCTAGATGTCGGACCAAGGATTTAGAGATACTTAACTTATCACTTAGCATGTAATACACTAGGAAAGGATTGCTATTACTAGGATTACTGAGTTATGAGCTTGTGGTAAACACGTATACCCTAGTTAATTTTCTCATCTTGATAACAACAAAAAATGACTTTTTTTCACTGAATTCTTACGATGTTTCCCAAATCCCCCTTTTTTATTACTTGTTTCAGGAAGTACTTTATTGTAAGTTAAAGTTAAGTCTAAACCAGTTTCCTCGTGGGATCGACCCCAACCTATTAGTTGGGTTCTTTACTTGATAACGATCGCTTATGCTTCTTTAGGGAGGTGTGATTTGAGCGTATAAAATTTTGGCGCCGCTGCTGGGGAAATTTTGCTTTTAGATTAATTTTAACTACATCATTGAACTTTAGTCAAATATTTCCTAATTTTACTTTTTCTTTTTGTTTTTATCTCTTTCAGGTTCTGACTCTGGTGTATGCCAAGGACACAGAGCCAAGGTGAACCACTTACTCCTTACGATCCAGATTTGAACAGAACTTTGCAAAGAATGAACAATCAAGGAATTCCAGTTAATCCTATCGGAGTAAATCTTGATGATACAGTTGAGTTACAACAGCCGAGAGTAGCTGGTGGGGAAAACCGACGTCTAGCAGAAAATCAATTGGGAAATGCAGTGAGGGTGCACGGTCCACCAGACCCACAACTGCATGACAACTACAGGGGAAACGCCAATATTGCTGACTATGATGGACCTCTAGTCTTATCCCCTTTGCCTCTGGGGCACACATTTGTGGTAACCAGTAGCTTGATGCAGATGCCTACAGCGAGGGGCTTGTTCTCAGGGTTGCCATCGGAGGACCCACATGCTCACATAGCCAAGATAAGGGTAGTCTACAAGAGCTGTGTAGGTCGACCAGACTTGGATATGGATGTCATTGGATTGCGAGTGCTCCCTCTATCACTGACAGGCGATGCTGCTATATGGTTCACTCAACTTCCTTATAACTCAATCTATACATGGAACCAACTGAGGGATGTGTTGTTAGCAAGGTATTATCCAGTGTCCAACAAGCTAAATCAGAAAGATAGGGTCAATAATTTTGTGGCATTACCTGGAGAGTCTGTAAGTAGCTCATGGGACAGATTCACTTCGTTCATAAGAGGTATTCCATATCACCATATTGATGATGAGTCGCTGAACGAATATTTCTATCGAGGTCAGGATAATAACAATAAAGCAGTGCTGGATACTATTGCTGGAGGTTCATATGGTGAGTGCACATACGCACAGATCGTAGAAAATCTGGAGAAGATCTCTCGCAACAATAAAGCATGGAGCACTAGAAGTTCGGATACTGGGAGAAACACATTTGTCGTTCATGCTACAAAGAACCAATCTGCGGATGAGATTCGTGAAAAAATGGCTTAGATGAGGACCGAGTTGGGTTTGGTATTGAAGCATGTGAGCGGAGGTGCAGAAAAGGTAAATGTTGTGAACTACTTGACTAGAACTCCACCACCAGTGGAAGAGTGTTACTATGAAGAGGATGCTTAAGCTGTGAATGATCAGACGGGGGGTTTCCGACCAAATGCCCAAGGATCCAACACGAAAAATTGGCGCCAAGGTCAAGGAAACCAAGGTCGGAACTATGGAAATTACAACCGAGAGGGTCAATACGTCCGGGATGGGAACTTCAATCGCGACAACAACTACAACCGAAACATTTATAGCAACAGAAAGGATCGAGTTGGACATTATGTTCCCCCTCAAAATTGGGAATCTGGTACTAGGGAAGTTGGAGGAAGTATAGCGCGTATTGAAGATATGATGCAGAAGATGATGAGAAGGTTTGATGCAGCTGATGAGAATGTGAAGGAAATGAGAAATGACTTGTCTGGTGTTGGTCAAAAGGTTGATGCTCATGCAGTGTCAATAAAGCATCTAGAGCAGCAGATGACCCAGTTGTCTACTATAGTGAACCCACGTCAACTTGGTACTTTTCCTAGCAACACCATCCAGAATCCAAAGAATGACTGCTATTGTATGGAAGTTACTACTCGAGGGGGTAAGCAAACCATTGATCCACCTATGTCGTCTGTGGTGGAAGTTGAGATTAGAAAATAAGATGATGTGATAGAGGTTAGAGAAAAGTCTAAGAATGCGACAGAGAAAGAAGCAGAGATATCTCAGAAAGTGGTCCCCATACCTTGACCTGCACCACCTTTTCCACAGAGATTAGGGAAGAAGACTGAATATGGTAAATATCGCAGGTTTATTACTATGTTGAAGCAGTTTTCCATCAACGTTCCGTTGATAAAAGCTTTGGAGCAAATGCCTGGGTATGCAAAGTTTATGAAAGATATGGTAACAAAGAAGAGGTCTGTCAGTTTTGAAGCTGATGATAGATTGCAGCATTGTAGCGCTATTGTTACAAGGTCTTTTGTGCAAAACAAAAAGGATCCTGGTGCCTTCACGATTCCATGTACTATCGGATTGTTACACTTTGTTAAGGCATTGTGTGATCTTAGTGCTAGCACCAACCTCATGCCATTGTGTATTTACAAGAAGTTGGGTCTAGGGGACCCAAACCCCACTACAATGCGGTTACTGATGGCCGATCGGACTGTGAAAAGGCCCATTTTGTGATTCTTGACTGTGAGGTTGATTTTGAGGTTGCCATCATCCTTGGGAGACCATTTCTTGCCAGAGGGTGTGCGTTGGTTGATATGGAAAAGGGACAAATGATGTTCAGACTGAACAATGAAGAAGCAACTTTCAATATTTGTAGGTCCATGAAGCAGAGTGGTGAGCTCCAAACAGTATCTGCTATAACTTACAGAGTGAAAAGTGGGATAGAAGTGCAAATTGAAGAGCGACTAGATGTTGAGGCACTAGCAGCAGTTATGATGGATTTCGATAGTGATGGTATTGAAGAGTATGATGAGTTGGTAGCCGCACTCGATAGGTGTGAATATCGGTCTAAACCAAAGAATTTTTGAATTTATTTTTAAAAATGGTAGTTATCCAAATTAATATCTAAACGTATAAGTTTTTGAAATTTGAAAAATTAATTTAAATTTTAAATTTAAAAGTTAAGGAAGCTAATGCTATCCCTATAAAAAATCTAACCGCATAACACAGTATTTAAATAACAAAAACTATCCTTAACTCCATCACTTACCTCTTCTTAAAAATCTACCAATTTCAGAATTTATTATTCTCTTATATTTATTCAATCACTTGAACATGGTAAAATCTTTTACTTTTTGTGTCGTTCTTTCATTCTTACGATTGCTATTTTTATATAATATTAATTTCATTGATATGATTTTTATATAAGAAAATGTCTAGGATGGTCAAAGGAAATGTTGCAATAGAAATTTGCAAGGAAACAGAAAGGTTATGACCGTATTATTGGAACATGGTTCTTCCTTAATAGTATTTATTCTTATAACGAGTTTTTACTACGTATTGATATAAAAAAAATTCTGATTTTAATTATACAATTTCATGTATTTATTATTTACGATTACTTAAAACCATAATACATATGGTTTTATTTGGACTTTTAAGATAAAGAAAAAGAGGTTTTACATTTTTTTTTAAATAGCAGAAAATATTGAAATTAAATAAAAAGAAAAAAATTGTGGAATTAAGTTATGGAAAGAAGGGCAGTAGTGGATTCCTAAAATATAGGTAATTGATTAAGACTTTTGTTTTATTCGAAAATAATCCATAATTCAAATTATTGCAATTAATAAATCAAAATTTAACTAAAATAAAATAAAATTACAAACTCACAAATAAATTTAAAACTAATTATAATTTTAAAATTAATTTTGTAACGACCTCTTCCTGTCGTTCTAGAAAAGCCAACAGGAAAAATTTTTGGGCCGGAAAACTTTTTCGTAGTAACTTGGGATTTCCTAGCCTAGTCTAGATTTGGAAGAAATCGGAGTCATGTGAGTCTAGGGAAATATGGCAACGATCGGGTGATCTAATACGGAATTTGATTGCATGAGTAGATAGCTAAGACATTAAGGAACCCTTACGACTTTACGGAACTAAATTCGGGAGAGTCGAACTCCCGAAACTGATCTTAGCGTGAACGGGTTTTTTCTGAGTGTCATGGGACAAAGGTGTGTTGTGAAATGGGAGTTTGAAACTCTTAAATCGACTCACTGGTTCGGTGCAACCCGCTGTGGTGGAATTATTCCCGCAAGGGCGGGGCCACTGTAGCGGGGTGAGGAACGCTGTACCGGCTCAGTCGCGAATTAAGTCGAAAATAAATCCCAAAAATGCCATTATTCTGCAAGTTTCGTTTGTGAGAGCTAGGAGACGACCCCAGACGAGTTCTTGACAGTTTTCCATGAATTGTGGTGCTAAAGGTAAGGTTTTCGCTCCCCAATTTCATTTTTTCGATCCATAGAACGTAGATTCTTGGTTGTATATCGTTGGGGGAGGTTTTTGAATGGTGGGAAAAACCCTAGTTGCACCTTAGGATCATAATTTGGGTCTTGGGTTATTGGGTTTGTCATAATCCGTGGAAATTAAACCTTAATTATTGATCCCCGTATTGAATTGTTTGTTTGTAGACCTAGAGCAAGCGGAAAGAATCCAGAAAGGGAAGGTGATGGTTGTGCTTTCATGTTGTGTGATATATGTTTGTACTTGCTTCATTATATTGCATGTATGTATGCGAATGTTGCATTATTGATCACACTAATCGTAAATGAGGAGGATTGAATAATTGTTTGCCATGAATCATGACTAGATTGTATGATTATGAGAATGTACATTGTGATTGTGATTGTGGCATGTTGAATGGATCAGGTGTTACGTTTCAACACTCTAACTTGGATCGGGTGCCACGTTTCGGCGCATATATGGGATCGGCCGTCACGTACAACACACTAACTTGAATCGGGTACCACGTACCGGTACACTAAATGCTTGGGTATGGGTTCCGTGAGAGGACCAATGACTTGTTATTCATACACTTATTGTTGAGAATGTGGTATTGTACATGGATCTTGAAATGATATTGATATTGTATATGTTCGGTGTATGCATGTTTATGATGTTGTAATTACTTGCTTATATTGCACTTAGTGGGATAGCCGCGTGATCCTACCAGTACACTGTGGTTGTGTACTGATACTGCACTTGCTCTTTCTTTGTTGAGTACAGGGCATCTTCGTGCGGCTACTGACAGACCTCGTTTATAAGATCAGTGATCAATCGAATTCAAGGGTGAGTCTATTCTTCTAGGTAGCCATGAGTTCTCTTTTTGCTCAGTCCATCTTATTCAGACTTAGACTAGTATTTTAGTTATTCTCTTGTTTAATTGGGATTGAACCCATTTCCTTAGACTTATGGTCCTTGTTAGAGTTTTGGTACATTGACTTTCAGGTTCTAGGCATTATTTTCGCAATCGTTTGTTAGACTTTTAGAATTTATGGGAACTCTACTTTAATTTCGCATTTAAACCTGCTTCTGTATATTTAAATCCTTAGTTTTATGGTTGGTTGGGTTGTAATAATGCTTCTCCCACTAAAGGGTTAGTGTGGGTGCCAATCACGATGGTCTGGATCGTGACAAAGTTGGTATCAGAGTCAGGTTCATTGATCTCGATGTACCAAAATGACACTAGTAGAATCTTGGAGAACGATACAGAGACGTTTGTACTTTTCTTCGAGAGGCTATAGGACTTTAGGAAATCTCTCTTTTTTCTCTTGTCTCCTTTTGTGCTAAACTTGGTTCCAATTGGTATATGGTGATCCAAATTGGTATCTAATCTCCTTCACTCTTTTGACCGCAGATGGTTAACTCTAGGTTCAACGGCGTCAGGCCCGTTGCTCCCATTAACGCGCCCGCTAAGGAATCCGCAGCAATAGGTCGCGGTCGAGGCAGGGGTAGAGGAAGAGCTAGGGGCAGAGGCAGGGGAAGGGTAGCACCTACTAGGGATGGAGCTTGATACTCTCAAATTACACTTCTCTAAAGAAGTATAAGCGATCGTTATCAAGTAAAGAACCCAACTTGGAGGTTGGGGTCAATCCCACGAGGAATATGGTTTAGACTTTAACTTAACTCACTATTATATTCGTTTAGTCAACTTATTTCCGAGAAAAGTAAGTAAAGGGGGGGAGGGGGTTGTCAAACAAATAACTGAATATTGTTAAGTAACAAGTGAGCAAGATTCGAACTTTGTTTTTATCAATGAGAGAGAGAAACTAGGGTGTATGTGTTCCCCATAAGATCTAAACGCGGTAGTCATAATAATAGTAATCCTTTCCTAGTGTATCACATGCAAAGTGGTAAGATATGTATCCCTAAGTGATTGGTCCTCAAAAGAGGGAATTTCACTCCGCACCTTGGTCCGGCTACGTGTGTATAATTTACTAACCCTTACCTTTACCTCAGATTAGACATCACATCAATGTATGGCTTAGTTTTCACCCTCGCACCAATTGAGATTAGACTATTAGATAGTATCACATTAAATCTCTGTTGATAATTCTTTTCTTATAACTACCTCCTTGGTCCGGCAAGTAGCAACAATGCAAGCTCTAACGCGTGCACTCGTAAAAAAAAAATCTAAGCGAAAGAATTACCAATGCATGCATCAACACTATTTAAGAATTCCTTAGTTATTATTCATACGTTGTTAATCGCTCATGGTTCCCACAACCCTAGTTGTGGATTTAGCTACTCATGCTTGAAAGAACACAATTCATGTTTTTAGAAGAAGAATTCATGAACTTACGTATTGAGTAGAAGACACCCATAATCTCCAATTGAATTTCAAAGCAAAAATCTTCTAAAGCGAAATTCGAAAATAAAATTGCCAAAGTTTGCAAGTTAATTCCCAAGAAAATATCAAGAACTAAAAGTAAATTGGTGCGAGGTTGAAAACTAAGTCGTACATTGATGTGATGTCTAATATGAGGTAAAGGTAAGGGTTAGTAAATTATACACGCGTAGCCGGACCAAGGTGCGGCGTAAAATTCTCTAGTTGCCGGTCCAATGAATTAGAGATACATAACTTATCACTTTGCATGTAATACACTAAGAAATGATTACTATTACTAGGATTACCGCATTATGAGCTTATGGGGAACACATATACCCTAGTTTCTCTCTCTCATTGATAACAAAAAAGATTGAATCAATTATTTGTTTCACAAAACCCCCCCTCTTTACTTACTTATCTCGGAAACACGTTGACTAAACAAATATAATCGTAGGTTAAGTTTAAGTCTAAACCATATTCCTCATGGGATCGACCCCAACCTACAAGTTGGGTTCTTTATTTGATAACGATCGCTTATACTTCTTTAGGGAGGTGTAATTTGAGCATATCAAATTCTAGCGCCGCTGCCGGGGAATAAGGCTTTTAGATTAAGTTTAACTACATTCTTGAACTTTAGTCAATTATTTCCTAATTTTACTTTTTCTTTTGTTTTTGTTTCTCTCAGGTTCCTACTCTAGTATATGCCAAGTACACGGAGCCAAGGTAAGCCACTGACTCCTTACGATCTAGAATTGAACAGAACTTTGCAAGAATGAATAACCAAGGAGTCCAGGAGTCCCAGTCAATCCTATCGGAGGAAATCTAGGTGATGGGATTGAGTTGCAGCCTCCGAGGGATGGTAATGAGAATGTTCAGGTTCAAGATGAGAATCTACTGGAAGAAGCATTAAGGGTACAAAATCTAGCAGAACCAAGGCTGCGTGATAACTATAAGGTCTACTTCAACATCGCTAAATCTGAAGGACATATTGTTCAACCTTCTCTACCTCTAGGGCATACATTCGTGGTGACGAGCAGTCTTATGCAAATGCTTACATCGAGGGATTTGTTATCTGGTATGGCATCGGAGGATCCACATGGGCACATGGCAAAGTTGAGGAGTGTTTGCAAGAGTTGCGTGGGTCGACCGAATTTAGACATGTATGTCATTGGGATGAGAGTCTTTCCTCTATCATTGACTGGAGATGTTGCTATATGGTTTACTGAGCTTCCTTATAGCTCAATTCATACATGGGATCAATTGTATAAAGTGTTCATGGAAAAATACTTCCCAGTGTCAAAGAAGCTGAACCACAAAGATAAACTCAACAACTTCATAGCGCTACTTGGAGAGTCTGTGAGTAGTTCGTGGGACAGGTTCACTGCTTTCATAAGAAGCGTTCCAAACCACTGTATTGATGATGAGTCACTAAAGGAGTATTTCTACAGAGGCCAGGATGACAATGGTAAGGCTATGCTTGATACTATCGTAGGAGGATCATATGGTGAATGCACTTTTGAAGAGATCGTTGAGAAACTGGAGAAGGTTTCCCGAAATAATAAAGCATGGAGCACTCGAAAGTAAGACATTGGAAGAAGCACTTTTGTAGTTCAATATGCACCTAGTCAATCTGCCAATGACATTCATGAGGATATGGCTCAGATGAGGACATATATTGCGTTGGTGTTGAAGCTAGTGAGCGGAGGTACCGAAAAGATAAATGCTGTGAATTATTTGACTAAAAATCCACCACTAATTGAGGAGTGCTACTATGAAGAGGATACTTATGTAGTTAATGATCAGATGGGGGGTTTTTGAGACAACGCCTAATGCTCCAATTCAGATAATTGGCACCAAGATCTAGGAAACCAAGGTCAAAACTATGGCAGCTACAACCGAGAGGGTCATTATTTTCGGGATGGGAACTACAATCGCGATATCAACTACAATCGAAACAACTATGGCAACAGAAATGATAGGGGTAGGTCATATGTTCCTCCTCAAAATCGGAAATCTGGTAATAGGGAAGCTGGGGTAGTATGTTACGTATTGAGGATATGATGCAGAAGATGATGAAGAGGTTTGATTCGACTGATGAGAATATGAAGGAGATGTGAAACGACTTGTCTGGAATCGGTCAAAAAGTTGATGCCCATGCAGTGTTGATCAAGCAACTTGAGAAGCAGATGAATCATTTGTCCACTACAGTCAATCCACAACAGCCTGACACACTTCCTAGCAACACTATCCAAAATCCGAAGAACGATGGGCATTGTATGGCAGCCACTACTCGAGGGGGTAAGCAGATCATTGATCCACCCATGCCGTCTAAGGTTGAAGTTGAGGTTAGTAAAGATGATGATGTGATCAAAGTTACTAGAGAGTTCAAGAATGCAATCGAGAAGTAAGTGGAGATAACCCAGAAAGTTGTTCCATGCCTAGACGTCCACCTCCATTCCCATAGAGGTTCGTGAAGAAAACCATAGCAGATAAATACCGTAGGTTTATTAGTATGGTTAAACAGCTCTCCATCAATGTTTCGTTGATAGAGGCCTTGGAGCAAATGCCTGGGTATGCGAAGTTTATGAAAGATTTGGTGACTAAGAAGCGGACCGCCAGTTTTGAAGATGATGATAAGTTGCAACATTGTAGTGCTATTGCGACAATGTCCCTTGTGCAGAAGAAAGAGGATCATGGTGCCTTTACTATTCCATGTACCATCGGGTTGTTGCCTTTTGCTAAGGCGCTGTGTGATTTGGGTGCTAGTATTAATTTGATGTCATTGTCTATTTTCAAGAACTTGGGTTTAGGGGATCCAAAACTGACTGCGATGCAATTGCTCATGGCCGATAGAACTGTGAAGAGGCCCATTGGTGTGCTCCATGATGTACTAGTGAAAGTGGAGTCTTTTATTTTTCCGGCGGATTTTGTGATCCTTGATTGTGAGGTTGATTTTAAGGTTCCCATTATCCTTGGATGACCATTCCTTGCCATTGGGCGCGCCTTAGTTGATATGGAGAAAGGGCAGATGAAGTTTCGATTGAATAATGAAGAGGTAACTTTCAACATCTATAGATCCATGAAGCAAAGTAGTGAGCTCAAGTCGGTATCAGTGGTTAATCATATTGTAGAGAGTGATTCTGAGGTGTCTATTGAAGAGAGGTTAGGTGTTGATGCACTAGCAGCGGTAATGATGAATTTTGAGGGTAATGGTATTGAAGACTATGATGAATTGGTCGTTGCGCTTGATACGTTCGAATTCCATTCAAAACCAAAGAGATTGGAGTTAGACATGAAGAATCACGACTCTCCACCCGTACGACCATCTGTTGAAGAGGCTCCAAAATTGGAGCTTAAGGCTCTACCATCATATTTGAGGCATGTATTCTTGGGGAGAGATGGTACTTTACCGGTCATCATTGCGGCAGATTTGAATGAGACACAAGTTGAGGCATTGGTTTCCGTGTTGAAGAGGTTCAAGTGGGCTATTGGGTGGACTATTGCGGGGATTATTGGGATCTCTCTTGGCATTTGTTCTCATAAAATCCAACTCATGCCGGATCACAAGCCTAGTATTAAGCACCAGAGAAGACTAAATCTGCCTATGCAAGAGGTAGTGTAGAAGGAAATCATCAAGTGGTTGGATGCTGGAGTTATTTATCCCATTGCAGATAGTAGTTGGTTTGTCATGTTGAGTGTGTGCTCAAGAAAGGTGGGATGATTGTGGTCCCAAATGCGAAAAATGAGCTTGTTCTGATGCAGCTCGTGATCTAATGGAGAGTCTGCATGGACTACCAGAAATTAAATGCTTGGATAGAAAGGGACCACTTCCCTATGCCGTTCATGGATCAGATGTTGGACCGACTTGCGGGTAAGGGTTGGTATTGTTTTCTTGATGGTTATTTGGGCAACAATTTGATTTCTATAGCTTCGGAAGACCAAGAGAAGACCACCTTCACTTGCCCTTATGGGACTTTCGCCTTCAAACGAATGCCATTTGGGTTGTGTAATGCTCCAGTGACCTTCCAGTGTTGTATGATGTCGATATTTTTTTATATGGTGGAGGACACTATTGAGGTATTTATGGATGATTTCTCTGTGGTTGGTGACTCTTTTGATCGTTGTTTAGACCATTTGGCTGAAGTACTAAAACGGTGTGAGGAGTGCAATTTTGTGCTCAATTGGGAAAAGTGTCACTTCATGGTGAAAGAGGGGATAGTTCTGGGTCATTGGATCTCTGAGAAGGGTATTGAGGTTGATAGAGCGAAAGTCGAGGTAATAGAAAAGCTTACACCACCTATCTCTGTTAAAGGTGTTAGAAGTTTTCTTGGGCATGCAGGTTTCTATAAGAGGTTCATCAAGGATTTCTCAAAATTGCACATCCATTGTGCAAATTGCTCGAAAAGGAGTGTAGGTTTGAGTTTGATGATGTTTGTCGGAGTTGAAGGAGAAGCTAGTTTCCGCACTTATCATTATTTCACCGGATTGGGGGAAACCGTTTGAGGTAATGTGTGATGCGAGTGGAGTGGCGCTTGGTGTGGTATTTGGACAGAGACGAGAGAAAATTCTTCATCCTATTTACTATGCCAGCAAAGCTCTAAATGTGGCTCAAAAGAACTATACAGTGACTGAACATGAGCTTCTTGCGGTGGTTTTCACATTTGAGAAATTTCGATCCTACTTGCATGGTACGAAGGTCATATTGCATACTGACCATTCTTCGTTCAGGGATTTGATGGCTAAGAAGGATGCAAAACCGAGGTTGATTAGATGGGTGTTGTTGCTGCAAGAGTTTGACTTTGTGGTGAAAGATAAAAAGGGGACAGAAAATCAGGTTGTTGATCACTTGTCCATATTGGAGGAAGAGGCTATGCTCAAGCTTGGTGATAGGGCTGAAATTAATGATGCTTTCCCAAATGAACAGGTATTGGCTGCTTCTCATGATCTGATTCCTTGGTTCGCAGACTTTGCTAACTACTTGGCATGTGATCTAGTGCCATCGGATTTGTCTTTTCACCAAAGGAAAAAGTTTATGCATGATGTGAAGAAGTTCTTTCGGGATGAGCCTTATTTGTACTATAATCGTGCTGATGGGATTATTCGTCGTTGTGTGCTCGAGGTTGAGATGTTGAGTATACTAGAGGCGTGTCACTCATCGCCTGTTGGTGGGCATCATAGTGGTATTCGAACTGCTCATAAAATTTTGCAGTCTGGGTATTACTGGCCTACCATCCACCAAGATGCTCTTGATTACGCCAAGTCTTGTGACTGTTGCCAAAGAGGAGGAGGAATTTCAAAGAGGCAAGAGCTTCCTATGAATCTGATATTAGTGATAGAGTTGTTTGATGTATGGGGCATTGATTTTATGGGTCCATTTGTGAGCTCACATGGGATGAAGTATATTGTTGTTGCGGTTGATTACGTGTCAAAGTGGGTGGAAGCAATTGCGCTTTCCAATAGTGAAGGTAAGAGTGTCACCGCATTCCTGAAAAAGAATATCTTCTCCAGATTTGGCACACCTAGGGCGATTATCAGTGATGGAGGTTCCCACTTCTGTAATAAGTTGTTCAAGGCGCTACTTGAAAATATGGCGTCCGCCACAATGTAGCCACTCCTTACCATCCGCAGTCTTGTGCGCAAGTTGAAATGTCCAACAGAGAGATCAAGCAGATTTTGGCGAAGACTGTGAATTCTAATAGAATCAATTGGTCAAGGAAGCTTAATGATGCTCTATGGGCCTATCACACCACTTTTAAGACTCCCATAGGTATGTCCCCCTACCAACTTGTATATGAGAAGTCTTGCCATTTGCCGGTAAATCTAGAGCATAAGGCTTTGTGGGCGCTAAAGAAGCTAAATTTTGATTGGGGTGCCGCATCGAATCAGAGAATGAGTGACTTGAATGTGCATGATGAGTTTCACCTAAGAGCTTATGAAAGTTTAGTCTTGTACAAGGAGAAGATGAAGAAGTATCATGATCAAAGGATTGAAAAAGGAAAATTTGTTGTGGGTGATCTTGTGCTTCTATTCAACTCTAGGTTGGGCTTGTTTCTGAGCAAGCTCAAGTCCAACTGGACAGGTCCATTCTTAGTCACGCAAGTGCTCCCACATGGAGTGGTCGAGCTCTTAAACACCTAGGGTACAAGGTTTAAGGTAAACGGGCAAAGTATCAAGGTCTATTTGGGAAAAGCGGAGAATGTGCAAGAAGTGGTTGAGGCTTACTATCTTGATGAAATCTGAGTAATCAAAAGGCCTACATCGTGCCGCGACGTTAAATCAAGCGCTGCTTCGGAGGCAACCCAAGATGTACAATCTAGCCAACTATAGGTTTTTCTTTTCGGTTTAGTAGTTTTCTTTGTTTATTTGCATTTCTGTATTCCTTTAGATAGGTGTTTTATTTTTGTTTTAGTGTTCGCTAGATATATCATAGGGTCCGTGTCTAAAAAGTGTCTAGAAAATGTAAAAAAAAAGGCCTAACAATTGCTACATGAGCAGGGACAAAAAGCTAAATCTGCAGAAAATGTCTGTTGCAGAGGTCTACGGACCCCATCAACGGTCCGTATGTAAATCCACGGACCGTGAATGGTTTTCGTAGACCCCAGGTAACTCCTCCGATTTTTTTCTAAGGGTTGAGTGATCTAAGGACCCGACCTATGGTCCGTAGGTTGACCCACGGCCTGTCGACGGAGTTTCGTGGGTCCAAAGTTATGGTTTAATCGACTCGACCTGGACCCCTTTTAAATTAAACTCTTCATTTTCAAATCATTCCCCCACTTCTCATATTCCCTACTAACCGTTTCTAACCCCGCCGAATCCCATAACTCCCTCATTATATCCCCAAATCACTCCCATCTTCCATACATATCATCACCCATACCTTATTCCCATTTCTTTCTTCCCCACAATCTGATCACTCCCATTCCCAAGAAGAGTTCAAGGTCCAGGTTCGGTGTCCGAAAGGTCTAAGGAGTTTGATCATCACATAAATCACCCACTTCCATTGCTTCTAAGGTAATCAATTTCAACTTAACTCTAAATTTTGATATTCATTGTTCAAAATATGAAGACATGAAGTTGATCTTGACCTTAGGTTGTTGTTGTATGAAATTGCATGTTAAACTAAAGTTAGAAACACCCTTGGAATGATAGAATGTGATTGTGTTGTCGTTGTAATAATTTTAATAAGAGAAAAAGAGTTTAAACGCAAGTTTTGACTTAGGGTTCGTAGTTTCGTATGCAATACATGTTAAAGAGTGAGTAATCAGAACCCCAGGGATGACAAACTATCATAAATTGTGTTTAAATGCATGATTAGACTTAGGATGATTGTTGTATTTTTCGAAAAATGGTGTCACCAAAGAGGTATGTCTAATACCTGGCACAAACTTGACACACAAGACCCCGTCTACGGACTGTAGGTCAATCTACGGACCATAGAATAGGTCTGTGGGTCTGCACATAACCAATAAATGCTAAGTGTGGAACCACGGAAGTGGACTACAGTCCATAGTTCGATCTACAGACCGTTCTGCACATCCGTGGTTCACATCAGAGACAGCTCTTTTGGGTATCCTGAACTACGTAGGGGACCTACGGACCGTGGATCCATCCACGGACCGTAGGAACCCATCGTGGGTCAGCCGTCCAACTTTTGTCCAGAAATTTTTCAATTTTTATTTTTGTTAATTCTTAGTTCTAAATTATTTTTTAGTGTGTTATTGTTTTACTTTGGTACTAATTAATCCTCCACAGGTACGATGGCTCCTAAAAAACAAGTGACCTACACAAAAATGGGTAAGACCAAATCTGTGGCGCTGACTTTTCGGCTGATTGATGAAGATAAGGAGGCGGAGAAGGATCCCACATATGTCCCACCGGCCACAAGGACTTCCCCCACAGCACCCCTGACTACCCGAAATTAATGCAAGCAGGTGGTTCCCGATGTAGTCACAGCCTCCCAGTCTGATGAGGAGGATACACTGATCGGATCACTAGCTGGGCCTACTTCCGGTTCTGAGTCCGCCTCTACTTCCGGCACTAAGTCTTCCTCTGCTTCCGGGTCTGCTTCTGGCTCCGCAACAGGCTCAAGTTCACATGGTAAGGTTGCCTCGTCTGATGAGGCTACTAGTTCGGGGGTGGTTCTAGTTCCACAAAATACCTACCCTGCTCCAGTTGCTGAGGAGCCTAATAGATGGTGCGTTGAGGGTCAATGGCAAATCTACTGGGATGCCAAGATGTTAAACGAAAATAAATATGGCCTGGCTTATCACAGAGGAACGCAGAGTTCTCACGAGGAGCATACACACCATACCTGACATCCACCAGCTCTTTCAGAAATACAAATGCGAGTGGATGGCTCGGAGCTCCGGGACTTATAGCGAGGAGATTGTGAGGGAGTTCTATGTTTCCTACACAGCCACTCTAAAAGGCTTTATTCATAAAAATACGAAGCCCGCAGCCCAAGCACCACTCAAGGCTACACTAGTGCATGGGGTTTCTATGGATATAGTTGAGGTCACCATTAGCCGATTCCTCTACGTTTCGAGCACCACTTGGGCACTCAACATTGCAGAATTTGACTACAGGTGGGACATTATGAGAAATGAAGCGTTCCAGTGGAATGCAGAGCAGAGGGAGGCTATATTACTTTGGCTGGCCAGGTACATAGTTGTGGAAGAAGAGCGCGCGAAGTGGGTCAACACACCGCGCTTGGGTATTCGAAAGGACACCCTAAATTTGGTAGCCAAGTTCTTCTGGCTTTTGGTAAGGAACAGGATATCGCCCACTAAGTCCGATAATGCCCTTACTTGGGATAGAGCAGTGATGGTTCCGTCTTTGGTAACTGGGTTCGGGATCGACTTTGCCCGCATGCTATTGGCAGAGATCCATGAGAGGGCGTTCAGGTCTACCACTACTTTACCTTCCCGTGTATGATCTTCCAGTTGTGCAGGGATTTTGGGGTGCCTATCTGGCATTGTGAAAAATTGGTACAGACGACCGGAAACCTTGACATCAGCCTTATACGGGATGGGGCCAACGTAGCTGCCCCATGACGTGGTTCGCAGATTGAGGTGCCACCTTTAGAAGCAGATTTACTAGCTGATGTGGAGCATATGCAGGGTGAGAACCCTGCTTCTCCAGCCCACACTGATGATTCCCCGACCTCCCCATCTCAGGCCGCGAGTCGGGCCCCTAGCTCATCCAGAGCCACCCCTTCATCAGGATGCGATGTCGTGCCCCATGCCCGTGTTCAAAAATTAGAGGCACAGATGGCCTCACTGCTTCATCTTGTGAAGTCGTGGATGTAGTGGTCTATCTCAGAGTCCGAGGCCAGGATGGAGAGGAGAATGGACCATATGATGGACCTGAAGGTCCAGACCGTTAATAAGCGCCTGGATGTCTTCGAGTTGAGAGTCCTCGACCGACCAGCCCCCACCACAAATATCTCCTCTTTCCAGACTGAGTTACAACGTCTTTGGGCTGATCTTGATGCCATCCTAGTTCCATCCATGGATGCGCCAGAGTCCGCCCTACTACACAGGTCGATGATACGGTGTTAGATGCTCTTTTCACTGAGGACATACCGCAGTTCGAGCCCACCCGTGCCCGAGGGAAATGGCACAATTCTAGCCACACTTCTGATGCCACTGAGGATGCGAGAGCAAAGAAGAGGGAGCGCCAGCAGACATGCGCAGGCTAGGAGATATTCTAGTGTGGATAAGGAGCTGCGCCAGTAAAGGGTTCGAGAGGGTGCTCTTGGGGCCTCGAGTTCGATGCTCTTGGGGCCTCGAGTTCGGTGCCCGCTACTGTGAGAGATGATGTGAGCACTATTGATGGTATTGAGATGGTAGATAGGAGCGCTACTGATGTCGTTCCCCATGATGTGAGCACTACTAATTGTACTGCAATGATAGATGGGAGCGCTACTGATGGCGTTTCCCATGTTGATCCAGTGGGCTCTAGGAAATCGGACCCACCCGCTTGTTGAGTTCTTCGGTGCATTTGCGCCAAAGGTTTGCTTCACCTTCACCCTACTCTTTATTGCCTATTTTTGTGTGCTTTGAGGACAATAGCAATTTATTTTGTTGGGGGTGAGGTAAACGGATTATGAGTGGCAGGGTGAAGTTTGAGTAACCCAACTCATAGTCCTCTCTTGGGGTTTTCTTGCCTGAGTTCTTTTCCCCCAAGAGACTGTTTTTTATTTCTGTTGAACCGGCATGTGTTAGGATTGTATGTGTAGGAGCATGAGAAAGAATAAAGTATGATGGCATAAGCATGAAAGAAGAAAATGATACCCATCCAAAAAATGTGATATGTGCTAAAATATGTACGCTAGAATGAGTTGAATGTGTTGGCTCTGAATGTGACATGATAAGAACCGATGTGACCCCATGACTTAAGCTAAAAACTTGAAATGGGTAATATGATAATCTGATAATGAAACAAGGTGCCAAGAGTGTGTGAGGATAGTTGAATGTTCAGACAGTTTTGTGCCAATTTAGAACTTGCCTCGTTGGTCCTGCTAGGATAATCTAGGCTAGAAGTTGGGAAGTGATCATAGGCCATTGTTCAAATTAGTCCACTTAAGCCTAAAATGATCTAACCTAATGGTAGCATTGTTCCCTTTTGAACCAAATATTTGAGCCTAAAATTGACCATTTCTTTTGATTCACCTATCTCACCTTCCCTTAAACTGTTTTTTTGGTCCGGGTCCCTCCTTGGACATGTGCACCTTGACTTAGGCCAAAAGCCTAAGTTGAGGGTGGCTAAGTCAAAAGTGACCTTGATCTTGGCCCTAGTCCGACATCAGACATTGTGCACCTCAACTAAGGCAAAATGCATAAGTTGAGGGTGGCTATGAAAGAGGAAACCTAAAAAAAAGGTATGAAAAGAGTTTAGTGTTGAAAAGAGAAAAAGAAAGAAAGAGGATGTGACTTTGTACGACAAAGGCAAAAGAATTTGATAAGTGAAACCGTGAAAAGAAATAAAAAAAATAAAGTGAAAAAGAAAAAATAATAATTTATAAACGAGTGTCACAAAGTCAAAAGTTGCATCCTTGGTTGAAAAGAGAAGGGAAAGAAAAAAGGGATGAAAAGTTATCGAAAGTAGGTCAAGGAAGAGGTAAAAAGCCAATGTAATGTCAAGGAGGGCAGAAAGTTACTAAAAAGTACCCAAATGTACCACACATGACCCTAAGCCTACGTTACAAGCTAGGAAAGTCCTATACTGATCCTAGCAACTAGTTTGGAGAGTCTAAGTAGTGAAAATAAGGGCAAGCCTATGGTATTGAGCACTAACTGTACTTGAAGTTACTTCTGAGCATGAGTGTTGCATGAATCCTTGTACTCAAAATCATATTCATTGGGTGAAAAAGGATTTCGTTTGAAGTAAGGGCACTAGTTACATTGTCAGAAAGTTGGTACCTTTGTGATTGTGAAAAAGTGTATGTTGTGTGTCTATTGGTCGATCTTGTCATGTTTTGATCCGCATGAGTTAGCTTGTTGAGTCTAAGAGAAACGATTGGCACTAGAAAAGAGAGTTGGGATAGAAAGTCATGTTATTGCTTGAGCATTAATGTATGCTTATACATAAGTGTTGTTTAGAGTCTTTGTGCGTCGCTTGATCACAAACAACAAATTTAAGTTGAGGGTTTTGATATACCGTGAGTTTACGGTATTTTTAATACATTTCACTTAAGAGTTGTGTGTGTCTAGGGCCATTTGGTATTGGTATTAATATGTTTTTATCATGTTTGAAGGAAATAAGTTCGGACATGGAAGTTGAGAGACACACCTGAAGAATGTGCAGAAAAGGGCATCTATGGACGTGACCTGCGGACCGTAGGTCCATGCACAATCCATAGATGGTAGGCGTAGATGGATGGACAAAGCTTGAAGGAAGATCAGGGAATTTTTTACCAAGTGTGGAACCACGGTTACGAACGACGGACCATAGGTCGACCTACAGGCCATCCTGCAGTTCCGTCAAATGATTCAGAGAGGGGGTTCTAGTACCTGATTTCAAAAAGTCCAAGTATGGAGCTACGGAGGAGGATCCACGGACCGTGGATCGAACCCCGGTCCATCATGCTGATCCGTCGATTGTGACTGAGAGTTGAAGATTTTGAAGTTGGAAAATTACCTAAGTCCTAAACCACGGAAGGAATCCACGGTCCATAGGTCAGTGTCGTAGATCAAAACCGCATCTTGAAACTTTATTTCCGTATTTCATTTGCTTTTTATTTGGGACTTGTTTTCCTATATATATAGGGAATGTAAACCTCGTTTTAGGGGGTTAGACATTATTACTTTACTTCTAGTTTTTGGCTTTGGAGATTAACTTGCAACTTTAGCAATTCTTGATTTCCTAAGTTGATTTTGAAGATTTTAACTTTGAAATGCAAGTTGAGATTCTGGGTTTCTTCTACTTATTACGTAAGTTCATGATTTCTTCATCTAAAAATATGAATTGTGCTCTTGGTACTATGAGTAACTAAATCCCTAAATAGGGTTGTGGGAACCATGAGTGATTAACAAAGTATGAATAGTAACTAAGTAATTCTTGAATAGTGTTGTTGCATGCATTGATAATTCTTTTGTTTAAAAGTCTTTTTAACGGTGGCCAACGTTAGAACTCGCCTTGTTGCTACTTGCCGGACCAAGGAGGTAGTTAATAAGAAAAGAATTATCAACATAGATTTAGTGTGATACTATCTAATATTCTAATCTCAATTGATGTGAGGGTGAAAACTAAGCATACATTGATGTGATGTCTAATATGAGGTAAGTTAAGGGTTATAAATTATACACACGTAGCCGGACCAAGGTGCGGGGTGAAATTCTCTAGTAGTCGGACCAAGGAATTAGAGATACATAACTTATCACTTTGCATGTAATACACTAGGAAATGATTACTATTACTAGGATTACCGCGTTATGAGCTTATGGGGAACACGTACACCCTAGTTTCTCTCTCTCATTGATAACAACAAAGTTTGAATCTTGTTCGTTTGTTCTCTAAACTTCAATCAATTATTTATTTCACAACCCCCCCCCCTTTACTTAGTTGTCTCGGAAATACGTTGACTAAACGAATATAATCGTAGGTTAAGTTTAAGTCTAAACCATATTCCTCGTGGGATCGACCCCAACCTACAAGTTGGGTTCTTTATTGGACAATGATCTCTTATACTTCTTTAGGGAGGTGTAATTTGAGTGTATCAATCTTATGGGGCCGACAGAATTCAGAGAGCTTAAGGCTCAAATCCAAGAACTACTTGATAAAGGATTCATCCGTCCTAGTGCTTCCCTGTGGGGTGCTCCTATTTTGTTTATTAACAAAAAGGATGGTAGTATGAGGATGTGTATAGATTACCGGCAATTGAATAGGGCTACCATTCAAAACAAGTACCCATTGTCTCGGATAGATGATCTCTTTGACCAGTTGCAAGGTGCATCAGTTTCTCTAAGATTGATTTAAGGTCTGGTTACCATCAATTAAACATTAGGCCTCAAGATGTGCTTAAGACGACATTTAGGACCCGCTATGGGAACTATGAGTTTCTAGTTATGTCGTTTGGGTTGAAAAATGCGCCTACAACTTTTATGAGTTTGATGAATGGTGTGTTCAAGCCATTTCTCAATTCGTTTGTTATAGTCTTTATTGTTGATATTTTGGTTTATTCGAAAAGTGAGGAAGAGCATGCTGACCGTCTTCATATTGTTTTTGGGTGTTATTGGGAAACAAAAGTTGTATGCAAAATTTTCTAAGTGTGAATTTTGGTTGACTTTGGTTACCTTTTTGGGGCATGTAGTTTCAAAAGAAGGGGTAATGGTAGATCCCCAAAAGATTGAAGCGGTTAAGAATTGGGTTCGGCCTAGCTCTGTGACTGAAGTTAGGAGTTTTGTGGGGCTCGCTAGCTACTATCGTCAATTTGTGAAGAACTGTACTTCTATTTCCATACATTTGACAAGTTTGACCGAAAAGGAGGTACCTTTTGAATGGACTGAAAAATGTGAGGAGAGCTTTCAAAAGCTCAAAACTCTTTTGACCACCGCGCCTATTCTCGCACTACCGGTGGAAGGTAAAGATTTTATAGTTTATTGTGATACTTCACATTCTGGTTTGGGTGTGGTGTTGATGCAGGATAAGAATGTCATAGCCTATGCATCGTGACAGTTGAAGGTGCATGAGAGGAATTATCCAACGCATGATTTGGAGTTGGCAGCGGTACTTTTTTCTCCTAAGATCTGGTGGCATTATCTTTATGGTGTTAAGTGTGTGGTGTTTGCTGATCATCGTAGCTTGCAACATGTTTTCACTCAAAGGGATCTGAATTTGAGATAGCGAAGGTGGATGGAGTTACTCAAGGATTATGATGTGACCATATAGTATCATCCGGGCAAGGCTAATATAGTGGTAGACGCGCTAAGTTGAAAAGCGGTGAGTATGGATAGTTTAGCTTTCTTGAGTGTATCTAAGCGACCTTGGCTAAGGAAATCCAAACCTTGGAATCTAAGTTCATGCAGTTGGGCATCTCATAGAAAGGTGGGGTGTTAGCTAGCATTGAAGAAAGAGCCACGTTAATCAAGGAGATCAAGGCCAAATAGTTTGAGAATGAAAATTTGACTGAGCTTAGAAAGAAGACTGTGATTGGTAAGCCACAAGAGACCACTCTTGATGTGGGAAGTGTGCTCAATTTTAAAGGAAGGATTTGTGTCCCTAGAATGGGCGACTTGATTTAGAATTTGTCGACATAATCTCATGGTTAGAGGTATTCCATTCATCCGGGTGTGACCAAGATGTAACGAGACTTGAAGCGACTTTATTGGTGGCCTGGCATGAAGAAAGATATAGCTGAGTTTATGCCTAAGTGGAAAAATTGCAAACAAGTAAAGTATGAACATCAAAGGACTGCAGGTTTGCTTCAAAGAATGCCAATTCCAGAATGGAAGTGGGAAAGGATAGCTATGGATTTTGTGGTTGGTCTTCCCAATACTTTGGAGAAGTTTGATTCTATTTGGGTAGTGGTTGACAGATTGACTAAGCCAGCCAACAAGTAAAGTATGAACATCAAAGGACTGCAGGTTTGCTTCAAAGAATGCCAATTCCGGAATGGAAGTGGGAAAGGATAGCTATGGATTTTGTGGTTGGTCTTCCCAAGACTTTGGAGAAGTTTGATTCTATTTGGGTAGTGGTTTACAGATTGACTAAGCCAGCCCATTTTATTCCGGTCAGTATAGATTACAATGTGCAACAATTGGCTAAGGTGTATGTAAATGAGATAGTGAGGCTGCATGGGTTGCCCCTTTCTATCATCTCAGATCGTGGTACGCAGTTCACCTCCAAGTTTTGGAGGAAATTACATGATGAATTAGGCACACAACTCACTTTTAGTACAACTTTTCATCCACAGACAGATGGGTAGTCAGAAAGGACTATTCAAGTCTTGGAAGACATATTGAGGGCATATCTGATTAACTTTGGGGGACATTGGGATAAGTTCCTACCTTTGTGTGAGTTTTACAATAATAATAGTTATCACTCCAGCACAGATATGGCACCGTTTGAAGCACTGTATGGGAGATGATGTAGATCAACCATAGAATGGTTTGAGGCTGGAGATGTGAAACCTTTGGGGGTCGACTTAGTGAAGGATGCTCAAGATAAAGTGAGGAGTATTCAACCTAAGCTTTTAGCAGCCCAAAGTAGACAGAAAAAGTATGCAGATCATGTCATGGTGAGAACATTCTTCTTAAGGTATCACCAATGAAAGGGGTGATCAGATTCGGCAAGAAGGGAAAGCTTAGTCCCCAATACATTGTGCCATTTGAGGTTCTTGACCGTGTAGGGCCAGTGGCGTAGAGGTTGGCTTTACCCCCTAACTTATCAGGAGGTCATCCAGTATTTCATGTGTCCATGTTGAAGAGATATCATGGTGACGGGGATTACACCATTAAATGGGACTCAATTGTGCTAGACAAAGACCTTCAGTATGAGGAAGAACCGACTAATATTCTTGATCGTGATGTCCAGAAGCTGAGGACCAAGGAGATTATGTCCGTCAAAGTTCAATGGAAGCATCGTCCAGTTGAGGAAGCTACTTGGGAAACCGAGAAGGACATGCGAGACAAGTATCCCTAGTTATTCGACGATTCAGGTACTACTCCACTGTTACTTTAGCCTTTTTTCCTAAGTTTGTCACTCGGGGACGAGTAAATTGGTATCTATTTTAACGAGATGTTCTCATCGTTATTAAAAAGCCAATGGGGCAAATTTTCAGGCCGGAAAACTTTTCCTTAGTATCTTGGGATTTCCTAGCCTAGTCCAGATTTGGATGAAATTGGAGTCATGTGAGACTAGAGAAACCTGGTAACGATTGGGTGATTTAATAAGGAATTTGATTGCATGAGTAGATAGATAAGACATTAAGGAATCTATACGACTTTACGGAATCAAATTCGGGTGAATAGAACTCCCGAAACTGATCTTAGCGTGAACGGGTATTTTCTGAGTGTCATGGGACGAAGGTGTGTTGTGAAATGGGAATTTGAAACTCTCAAATCGATTCACTAGTTCCGTGCAACCCACTGTGGCGGATTTATTCCCGCCAGGGCAGGGCAGTTGTGGCGGGGTGAGGACCGCTTTAGCGGCTCAGTCGCAAATTAAGTCGGAAATAAATCCCAAAAACGTCATTATTCTGCAAGTTTCGTTTATGAGAGGTAGGAGACGACCCAGACGAGTTCTTGACAACTTTCCACAAATTTTGGTGCTAAAGATAAGGTTTTCACTCCCCAATTCAATTTTTCGATCCGTATAACGTAGAAACTTGGTTGTATATCATTGGGGGAGGGTTTTGAACAGTTTTGAATGGTGTTGAAAACCCTAGCTGCACCTTAGGATCATAATTTCGGTCTTGGATTATTGAGTTTGTCGTAATCCGGGGAAATTAGACCATAATTATTGATCCATATTGAATTGTTTTTTGTAGACCTAGAGTAAGCGGAAAGAATCCAGAAAGGGAAGAATCATGTTTCTTAGGAGGATTCAAGCTTTTTTCGAGATAGGTGATGGTTGTGATTACATGTTGTGTGATATATGTTTGTACTTGCTTCATTATATTTCATGTATGTATGCGAATGTTGCATTATTGATCACACTAATCATAAATGAGGAGGATTGAATAATTGTTTGCCATGAATCATGACTAGATTGTATGATTATGATAATGTACATTGTGATTGTGATTGTGGCTTATTGAATTGATCGGGTGTTACGTTCCAACACACTAACTTGGATCGGGTGCCACGTTCCAGCGCATATATGGAATCGGGTGTCATGTCCGGCACTCTAACTTGGATCGGGTACCACGTACCGGTACACTAGATGTTTGGCTATGGGTTCCGTGAGAGGACCAATGAATTGTTATTCATACACTTATTGTTGAGAATGTGGTATTGTACTTGGATCTTGAAATGATATTGATACTGTATATGTTTGGTGTATGCATGTTTATGATGTTGTAATTACTTGCTTATATTAAACTTAGTGGGATAGCCGCGTGATCCTACCAGTACACTGTGGTTGTATACTGATACTGCACTTGCTCTTTCTTTGTTGAGTATAGGGCATCTTCAAGCGGCTACTGACAGACCACGTTTAGAAGCCAGTTCTTCCAGGCTGCCATGAGTTCTCTTTTTGCTCAGTCCATCTTATTCGGACTTGGACTAGTATTTTAGTTATTCTCTTGTTTAATTGGGATTGAACCCATTTACTTAGACTTATGATCCTTGTTAGAGTTTTGGTACATTGACTTTCATGTTCTAGACATTATTTCCGCAATCGTTTGTTAGACTTTTAGAGTTTATGGGAACTCTACTTTAATTCTGCATTTAAACCTGCTTGCGTATCATTAAATGCTTAGTTTTATGGTTAGTTGGGTTGTAGTAATGGTTCTCCCACCGGAGGGTTAGTGTGGGTGCCAATCACGATGTTTTGGGTCGTGACAAATTTATACTAATTTAAGTACTCAATTATTACATTTTATTTTATTTTTAAAAAGAAGATTTCTAGAAACGTAGATTTTAGTGCAAATCAGTTTAGAAATTACACAAACAGGCATCTCCCACATTTGCAAATTTTAATTAAAACAAAATAATTTGAAAATAAAAATAAAAACTGTAAACACTAAAATAAGATGCGGTTTTGGAAAAATAAATAAATAAAATTACAAACTCAAAAAATAAAATTAAGCTAATTATAATTTTCTAAATAATTATAATTAATTTATACTAATTAAAGCACTCAATTATTACATTTAAAATATTAAAATTAAAATTAAAAAAAAAGGTGATTTCTGAAAACGTAGATTTTAATGTGCTTTAAAAATGTACTGAAGAATTACTATCCTATTTTCTTTGATCTTTGCATTAATATAGGAAGGGAATTAAAAGTCATTTTAAAAAGTAAAAAAAGAGGAATCTCCCATGTTTGCAATTTTTTTAATTAAAACAAAATAATCTAAAAATAAAAATAAAAATAAAAACTGTAAACACTAAAATAAGATGTATTTTTGGAAAAAATAAAAAAATAATAACTTAATTACTCTTGAGATCTCCCTTTTTGAATTTATTTTTAAAAATGGTAGTTATCCAAATTAATATCCAAACGTATACGTTTTTAAAATTTGAATAATTAATTTAAATTTTAAATTTTAAAAGATAAGAAGCTAATCTTATCCCTAGAAAAAATCTAACCGCATAACATAATATTTAAATAACAAGAATTATTCTTAACTCCATCACTTACCTCTTCTTAAAAATCTACCAATTTCTGAATTTCTTATTCTCTTATATTTATTCAACCACTTGAACATGGTAACATTTTTTGCTTTTCGTGTCGTTCTTTCCTTCTTATGATTGTTTTTTTATATAATATTAATTTCATCGATATGATTTTTATGCAACACAATGTCTAGGATTGTCGCAGGAAATATTGCAATAGAAATTTGCAAGGAAACAGAAAGGTTATGGTCGCATTATTGGAACATAGTTCTTCCTTAATAGTATTTATTCTTATAAAGAGTTTCTACTACTTATTGAAGTAAAAAAAATTTTGATTTTAATTATACAATTTCATGTGTTTATTATTTATTATTTACGATTACTTTAAACCATATACTTATGATTTTATTAGGACTTTTTAGATAACACAAGTTTTGACTATCAAATGGGGGAAACCTACAACGGATTTGCATAATACATGATATTTTCGAAACCTTTTGGATTAAAATTTGTAAATAATTGTCATATATAAATAAAGTATTAACAAATTTCATACAGTATTATAGTTTACAAATTCTTAAATCTATTTTTCATTACTTTTTTACCGCAAGAATTCTACAATAATGTGTACAAGGCTAAGTTTTAGACAGTTTGTGTATTTTTGAAAAAAAGAAGTTCTCTTGCCTAAATTTGCATTTCAGGTTTGAGAATTGAGATGTGATGGATATACCTAAAACATTAGTTATGAATAATAAGATTCTCTATAAGAAAATACAATAAAACTTCTCTAAATTAATATAGGTGGGACCATAGAATTTTATTATTTTATTAATGTATTATTTAATCGATAAATTAATATTTATTAATTTAAAGAGTGTTCGACACCAAAAAATTGTTCAGTGATGAAATCTCAAAGAATTTGAAAGAACCCACTTGTGAAAACGTCTTTCATGAACTTCAGGTCATGATTAATGATCTCGGTTACGCAATAAAATGGGCATTGATAACATATTGGATCGGTGAAAATGATACATGTTCACAGGTTCAGAGCTTAGAACAAATTGCGGATATCATTGGGAAAATAATGTTGATGTTAAAGTTGAAGATGGTACAATACATTTGGAATTAGTTACGCGTAAGGAAACACTTGCATCTAGAACTCTTCACAATTTTATGGTGCAATTAGAAAAGACAACACCGAAACTTTTGGATTTAGTAAGAAAAGTTAGAGATGAGCTTTAACTAGATTTAAATTTTAACAAATAACAGAACATAATAGAATCATATTTCACTAAATTTTCTTAAATATATTTGTAATTTTAAAGAATTATTAATTTATAATATTAATGAGACCATATATTTATATAGGTGTCTTCTGAAAATATATTATCTTATCGAAATGAGTGATTTTTTTCATTGGCCCAAGTTGGGACCAGAGAAAATTATTATCTTAGAGAAATTATTAATTAACTGATTATTAATTTAGTGAGGTTTTACTGTAGTCATATAGCATGTCATATTTACTTTGCCTCTTCATACAAAAATGAAAATATAAATATCGTCATTTTCAACATTTACTTCACAAAAACTAACTTAAAAGCGGAGAGAGAAACTTGATCTATGCAAGTAAGAAAGGCTTCTTCCATTAATACATTGAAAATTTCAAGGAGTCAATGTTTGGTGTCTTTGAAGATTACATCTTAACTGCATATAGAATAAAGTAAAATGTTATTAGCATCAAATAATTATATAAAATTTAATTATTAAATATGATTACACGTCACTTTTTGTTACTCAATAATAATAATAATAATTCATATTATTTATTTTTAAGTTATAATATTATTATATTTTAAAATATCCGCACAACGCGCGGGTACGTATACTAGTTTCAAAAATTAATACAGTTAATTTAGTGGAGAAATTTGATGAGTGGTATTGTGCCACGTTGCGATGTCTCTCTAATTGTTGAAGAGGATTAAGATAAATTTGTAGTCCCTCATTTTCATGGATTATCTTCTTTCTCTGCTCTTTTTTACTTTCTTTTTTAAAAAAAATTATATTATATGTTTGTTGCTTTTGTTGTTTCTCCTTTGTTTGTTTTGTGTATTTCTTGCTCTTTCACATTTATGTTCATTCCTCATATGCCTATAGAGCCAAGCAAGAAGCAACAAATAATACTTTTCTTTTGAAACATAAGATCTAACAAAAGAAAATGAGTCCAGTAAAGAAGATACAAAATAATACATAGTTTAATTATGTAGTTTGCTCCTTCTTCTCTCTATAATAACAGTTTATGCTTTCCAAAACTTTTACACAAATCATAGATCAAACACTATTTTACAATGTAGTTAACTAAGATAAGAATATTTGTAAAAAATAAATATTATAAAAAATTACAATGTGTGAATTCTATGTTTTACTTTTAATGAAAAATGAGTATGTATTCTAATATATCTATATTGGAAAAATTAAGATGCAAGATATATATCTTTTCCAAATTTCTTAACACCTAATACTTGCATTTTTTATTTTTTCTTTCCCAAAGTTGATTTGTCATTTTATCTTTCTCTTAAAAATATTTTTGCAATATACATTGGTGGATACCAAAGATCTCATAAGGTAAAATGTTTTTCTCTCACGTTGGAAGTTTGAAGTTTTATTTTAGAAATTTTAATTAGGATTCAATTTGTGGATCTTTTTGTAGAAATCGATATTGATTTTGGGTTTTTGTTATACATCCGCCTTGAAATTTGTAAGATCACTATTTAGCATAATTAGTATACTAACATATTTTATAACCATTTGTGTGAAAATTGTGGAGGTCATGAATTTTTATGGTTGTTTTATACTTCGTGTAATATGTGTAGTAAAATAACTATATTGATTGTGGTTTGTTAGATCGTCATGTAATTTTTGTTCACCGTCTTATTTGAAGATTCAGGTTTTTAAAAAAATCTCAATCTACTTGGAACATATTGTGTTATGAGACTTATTTTAAACACCGTGTAGTGACTTCTTTAGTTTATTTCCAATAACATTTAAAGATAGTATGAAGATTTATAATTTGCATTAATTTAAAATAAATTATTTTACAGATACAAATAACTAAAGAGTTTATTGAAAAAATTTAAAAATGAACTAATTTAACAAATATAATAAGATTTTAGAAATAACATATATTTAATTTAGAAATCTTTTTTTCTTTTTGAACGAAATAAATAGTTGCTTGATTCTTTAGTGGACATTTATTTACATTGTGACATGAGATATGTTTTCTAGAGTGTAATAAATTATCGTGATCAATGTGAATTATATTGATTAAGTATTACTCTTATTGTACTAGCCAAAAAGAAGAAGAGAAAGCTACATACATAAATTCAACATTAATTAATAATTAATAATATAAATAACCATATACTCAATCTAATTTCATAAATTGAATCTACAATAGAAAAATAATATATGCAGACATTAAATTATTTTTGATAGACACTAAATTGATAATATCATAAACTAAATGAGAGTAATGAGATATGTTAATTATTAATTTAAATTTACTACATGGAATAACAAATTAAGTTAGAATCGTTCAGGAATAAAATTACAAGAAAAAAATATAAAAAGAGGATAAATAAAAATAAATGCAGTTTTTTTTGCAAAAATATTAAAACTTAAATAAAAAATATAAATTTTGAATTCTAATTTGAATAGAGAGTTACTAATAGATAAATTATATAATATAGTTTGTTAATTTAGAAAAGAGAAAGAGACATGCATGAATTCAACATTAGGTAATAGTATAAATTATAATATATATAGTGTTATTTCATAAAGTGGGTCTACAAAATGAAAAAATATGCGTAGATTCTAAGATACTTTTAATAGACCCTTAAATCGATAATAGCATAAATTATATGAGAATAACGGGATATGTTAATAATTAATTTAAATTTACTGAATAAAATAAAAAATTAAGTTAAAAGTGTTTATGGATAAAAGTACAAGAAAAAATATAAAAAATAGGACAAAATAAAAATAAATGCAACTGTTTTTACAAAAAAAATTAAACATACAATAAAAGATATAAATTTTGAACTCTAAGTTGAGAAGAAAGTTTTAAGTAAATAAATTATATAATATAGTCTGTTAGTTTAGAATTAATGTAATTATTTTCAATTTAAGTTTGTTTCATAGAAGTAAGAAATAAGTTAAAATTGTTTATGGATAAAAATACAAGAAAAATATAAAAAGAGTATAAAATAAAAATAAACGAAGATATTTTCACAAAAAACACATTAAATTTACAATAAAAAATATATATTTTGAATTCTATGTTGACAAGAAAAGTTATAAATAAATAAACTATGTAATATAGTCTGTTAATTTGGATTAAAGTAGTAATTTATTTCATGTAACGACCTGTTCCCGTCGTTATGAAAAAGCCAATGGAGAAAGAATTAGGGCTAGAAAACTTTTGAGTACTGACTTGAAAAATTGTAGCCTAGTCCAGATTTGGATGGAATCTGAGTCAGGTGAGATCTAGAGAAATCTGGTAATGAATGGGGGAGTTAACTATGAATGTGATCACATGAGTGGATATCTAAGACGTTAAGGATCCCGTACGACTTTACAGAATCGAATTCGGGCGAGTAGAACTCCTGAAACTGATCTTGGAGCGAAAAGGTACAGAACGTGAAAGGTGGAAGGTGTGTTGTGAAATGGGAGCTTGGAACACGAATTCCGAGCTTTTGTCTCTGTGTAAGTTGCCGGTGTGGGATTATTCCCGCCAGGGTGAGGCCGCTCTGGTGGATTGGGATCTGTCGTAGTGAGCCAGTCGCGACTTATGTCGGGAAAAAACCACAATTTCGTTATTTTTTTGCAAACTTCGTTCTTAAGAGTTAGGAGATGACCCAGGGTCTATTCTTGACAGTTTTCCACGACTTTTGGTGCTAAAGGTAAGGATTTTACTCCCCTAATCCGTTTTTAGATCCGTAGAACTTAGATTCTTAGGTTATTATCATTGGGGCAGGGTTTTGGTATGAAGTTAATGGAGGGAAAAGCCCTAGTTGCACTTTAGGATCATGGGTTTAGTCTTGGTTTATTGGGTTTGTTATAATCCGGATAAATTATACCTTTATTATTGATTCTTGCGTTAAATTACTCATTTTTAGACCTAGAACAACCGGAAAGAATCCGAAAAGGGAAGGCTCAAGTGTCTTAGGAGGATTCAAGTTTGATTTCGAGGTAGGTGATGGTTTGATTTCCTGTTTGTGTGATATATGCCGTTGATTGCTACATTGTATTGCATGCATGTATGTGAATAGGGAAATGAGAATCGAACCTAATGAAATGATTATCATTTAAACCTGCTTCCGTATCTTTAAATGCTTAGTTTTATATTTATTGCTTAGTTTGGTTGTAGTAATAGTTCTCCCATCTGAGGGTTAGTGTGGGTGCTAATCATGACGGTCTGGATCGTGACAAAGTTGGTATTAGAGCCCTAGGTTCGTTGATCTTAGTGTACCAAAATGATTCTAGTAGAATCTTGCGGAACGGTACGAAGACGTCTGTACTTTTATTCGAGAGGCTACAGGACTTTAGGAAATCTCTCTTTTTTCTCTTGTCTCCTTTATTGCTATTAGTTGATTCCAATTGGTATCTGATGATCCAAATTGATATCTAATCTCCTTCACTCTTCTGTCCACAGATGGTTAACATTAGATTCAACGGTGTCAGGCAGGGGCGGACCTAGGTAGAGCCCAGGGGGTTCACCCGAACCCCCTCGTCAAAAAATTACACTATATATAACGTCAAATTCTGATTTTATGTGTATATATATTAAAATGAACCCCCTGAAAACAAAGGACAGACTTGGCTCAATGGATAAGTGATTCATGTAGCACCCCTATGTCATGTGTTCAAGTTCCAATGGCAACATTTTTTCCCTTTTTTAATACTCCCTCCGTCCACAATTATTTGGCAGGTATACTAAAAATAGATATCCAAGATTAATTGTCAATTTAAACAATCAAGAAACAATTAATCACCTTTTTCCAATTCTGCCCTTAATGATAGTGTAGTTCAATTGAAAAGTTATGTGGACTTTTGATATTCTTGATATAATAGGGTTATATTAGTCAAATTACACCTTCTATTAAATTTTTCTTGAGGGATGTGCATGACCTTACCCTGACAAACAATTGTGGACGGAGGGAGTATTAGCTTTGGAAAATGGAATTTTTGGGCTTAGACCTTCTTCTTCTTTTTCATTATTTTTTCCTTTTATTCCATTTCTTTTTTAAAATTTATTTTTGTTTAAATTTATTAGACACATTCTTTTTATTTTATATTTTATTCTTTTTATATCTATTATTCATTTAGTTTCAACGTAAATCTTTTTTCATATATGTTTGAATAATTTTTTTTTAAAAATGATGAATTATATTTAACTTGAAATTGAGATAGAAATATAGTTTATTTTTAAAAAAAATGTAAATTAGATGTAATTGAATGAAGAAACTTAAATATCGTCAACGTCCTTTTAAAAATATTAATTTAATAGAATTCATGAATTTTCTTTTATATTTTTAAAAATAGGATGAAAACTAAACTTATTTGATTTATTCGTTATTTATTTATTTTTTTACAAATTATGACTAACCTAGTAAATTGAACTATATGAACTAAAAAAATT
>JAJOOI010013726.1:0-42725 GCA_029582585.1 Solanum bukasovii | reverse complement strand
ATTCCCTTTTGTAATCATCTTTAGTCATCACATAAGTTCACATTAGCCTTTACTAGACTCTTATGTAGACATCTTACCATAATAGCTCATATGTGTTCATAAGTGAGTAACAATCCTTTCACTTTAGAAACACTTAGAAACTGAGTAAACCTTTCGCTATACATTACACTATAATCATGAGAACTACCTTTCAATCATGTAGCAATCATACCATAAATTACATACATAATTCATAGCTAATTCATGTGTAGAGAGTTAAGGATGAGGAAAATAGGTCATCCACACCACAACAACACATTAGGTATAGCATCATTACAATCTAAGTAATTCACCTTTCATACTTGAGTTCAAAGAAGAACCAACCTTCATACCTTCTTGCCATTCATGGGACATTCATACTTCAATTACCAAACAATTCATAACCAATACATAACACAAGGTAATTCATGAAGTAATAGCATAAGCAACATTATAAGCAATTGACATATTCCCTTCATAGCCTTCAAGGCTTCATTCAAAGACTTAACCCTAATTTCATAGAAATTATACATAACCTATGGTAGAATCATCATAAAAACGTGAATTACATAACATCACATTCAATTCATAGCCTTCAATCAATATCTAACACAAACTAGGGTTAGAATTAGGAAAGGAAGGAGAAACATGGGTCTCGTGGGTAATTCTTCAAGAAACCAGCAATACAACATAAATTCATCCATAATTGTTCATATAACATCAATCAAAGTCAGTTTATAACATCAATTTAACTTTAGAAAGAAGACCCACATTTTTGGATTGAAACCTAGAAATTGGAGATTTTGAAATTCATCTTGAAGGGGCCTCTTGGGGAAAGGAATCCCAAGAGTGATAAGCAACCATAACTTATTGAAGAATTAACCACGAAAATCCGAGTTGAAACCTTGGAGAGTTGGCCTTCTTCTTGAAGCTCCATTCTTCTTCAATGAAGTTCTTGAGAAGAGAGAGAGAGTAGAGAGAAGGAGGAACTTTAGGTTTTGATCTTTGGAGTTTTGTGTTTGAGTGATAAAAGTGAGGTAAATTGACTTAAAAATCATTATATATACGTCCCCTAAGGTACCCTAAATACCCTTCACTTAGCTGAACTCTTTAATGAAGTAAAAATAAATTTCTGAATTTCTGCATTTTCGTCGCGGAATAAGTCCGCGACGCGGAGCTGTTCCCTGAAGATATTTCAAATTAAATTTTGAGACAGTAGAGTCCGCGACACGACCGCGTCACAAACTAACATTTTTCTCCTTGGGGGATCTAGGCCGCGACGCGGAGCTATTCCCTCCAAGTGCAATTTGCAAGGCAGCTTGCTTGGCCAAGTTTGGGGTCCTCATCGGGGCCCCTTATGGTGGCCCCGGGGAGTCGTATTCTAACGTTTTAACCCTATAAACATTTATTTACCTAATTTAAACCATTTTACAAAATTATATCATCATACGACACTCCCAAACCTGCCCAAAACCTAAGGACACACTAGAACACATTCTTTTCTAGTTTTTGGACGTCGTGGTCGTTTCTTGACGTTTAGACTTTTACTCTTCCAAACCAAGTCAATTGCATTAATTTAGGTTTAGAACCATCATTTTAACTATTTATAAGTCATTATTCTTAAGGTGGAGGATCTAACTTAAGTCATATAATTTATGGGGTGTTACAATATCCCCCCCATAGGAACATTCGTCCCAAAATGCCACTTGGACTTCTTTCTAGGGAGATAATGACTCAAACTAGCAGCACAACAACCAGTCACATCAACAACATCATATCATCATGTCATATAGGAATTTAATCCACAACATCACTATGGTCAAAACTCTTTACTTCACATAAGTATAGAAGGAACTACCTTCTCCATATTCAATGAGCATCAACACATATATTAAGCAATCAACAAGACATTTCTGTAACAAGACAATATCAAGTACGCTCATTACAACTCTCATGAAGACAACATCACACAACATCTATGGGTGCAAATTCAACCATGAGAAACAAAATACATGAAAACTCAAAATACAACTTAAGCATGAATTTTCACAAAAATATGCACATACAAGGAAATCATATCATAATCATCAACACACGTGATTTTAAATTTATACCGACTTAAGAGAGACTAAATACCTCAACTTTGGCTAGGAGTAGGAGGAAAAATATGAGGGTAGCGAGACTTTATGTCAGCCTCGGCCTCCCATGTTGCACCCTCAACTAGGTGGTTTCTCCATAGGACTTTTACGGAGGCCACCTCTTTATTCCTCAATTTCTTAACTTGATGATCTAAGATTTCGACCAAAACCTCTTCATAAGAAAGGTTCTCATTCACCCCTAAACCTTCTAGAGGGAGAATGGACACCGGGTCACCTATACACTTCTTTAACATAGAAATATGGAACACCGGGTGAACCGGGGCCAATTCGATGGGCAATTTCAACTCATAAGTGACCTTTTCGACACGCTTCAAGATCTAATAAGGCCCAACATACCGGGGTCTAAGCTTCCCCTTCTTACCAAACCTCATCACCACTTTCATGGGTGAGATCTTCAAGTAGACCCAATCATCTACTTCAAATTCAAGATCCCTCTTTCCAATATCGGCATAGGACTTTTGCCGACTATGAGCCATTTTCAACCTATCCCTTATAAGTCAAACTTTTTCCGTAGCCTCATAGACTACCTCGGGACCGAGAAGAACAAATTCACCTACTTTAAACCACCCAACTGGAGATCGACACCTTCTACCATAAAGTGCTTCAAAGGGTGCCATAGGAATACTCGAGTGGTTGCTATTATTGTAGGAAAATTCTATCAAAGGTAGGTGGTCATCCTAATTACCTTTAAATTCAATGACACACGCTCTCAATATGTGCTCTACGGTTTGGATGGTGCGTTCTGCTTGACCATCCGTTTGAGGGTGAAATGTGGTACTAAGTTTCACTTGAGTACCAAGCCCACTTTGGAAAGACCTTCAAAAATGGGAAGTAAATTGGGCACCTCTATCCAAAATAATCGACAACAGGGCCCAATACAATTTCACAGTCTCATTAATGTACAACTTAGCATAATCTTCTGCTGAATAAGAACCCTTGACGGGAAGGAAATGGGCTGTTTAGTCAATCTATCCACAATGACCCAAATTGAGTAATGTTGCCTACGGGTTCGACGCAAACCTACCACAAAGTCCATATTGACCTCTTCCCACTTCCAAGTGTAGGTATCAATATCTTGAGTTAGAACTCCTGGTCCTTGGTGCTCGGCTTTAAATTGTTGGCAATTTGAGCACCTAGCCACAAGAGTCGGCGAAGCTTACCAATAATTGATCTCCCGTGCTTTCGTTAAATGTTTCTCTAACTTTGTTTAGAAGCTTTCCAGACATGGCTAGACCAAAAGTTGATGGAAGAGTCATGCCACCCAGATTGATAAGAAAACAAAATTTCAAATTAAATGAAGGGAGGTTGAATCCTTCCAAGAAGGGAAAACAAAAACCTACACCTGGAAATAAGGGAAGAGGCAAGGGGCCAAATTCCAACAGAAAAGATAATCCACAAGACTCCTCTATCCCGTCATGGGCTCAGGGAATCTACACAGCTGTGCAAAAATTTTTGGCGAATACAGCTGTAGAAATCCCTGAGGAGTCTGCTGTAATTGTTCCTTCGAAACTGCGGGCACTGAGGCCCAGACAGATGGGGAGACTACATAGACAAGATCCTTTCTTTACCTCCCTCTCTGTCTTACTTTCTTTCACTTTTTTTATACATTACGTCATTTGCATTTGACGACAAATGTTTTTTATTTGTGGTGGGTTGAGGCCCACCTTTTGTGTGAATATTGATGTTCGTGTTTTGTGTATATATGTGAGTCGTTGTGCTTAATATTGTGTTTTGCGCTGCTTTTAGTGGATGTTTGAGCTTGTGGCTCCATTTGCTTTAAATTGTAAATTATTATGACCCTTCCAAAAAATTTGCCACCTCTTGTATGCAGTTGAATGCGGCTGTTCTTTAGCAAATTTGAGTCTCGATTATGATTAATATCGATGATTCAAATAGTGCTCATAATCAATGGAACATGAATGTGCGGCTACGATGAGACCAAGTGAAGTTACATAGTCAATATGTGAGCTCTTTGCATCTCTATGTGACTAGCCAATTATCAAATTGATTCTCTTGTGATGAACGTTGCACACTAGCGAAAGTGTGGAGTGTTGTTTGACTTTGGTGCCAATGCCTTGTGTGATGAGCTTACGTTGAACCATTCATGATAATAACTAGAATTTTCCCCATTGGTCCGGTCGACTAAGTAAGGCTATCTCTTGATATGATCTTAGGCAACCTCGAAGAGTGTGAGCCAATTTGACATATACCACTTTTGTGGCCTACCTTGTGAGTGTGTGAACCTCTTTTGAACATCCCTTGATTTTTACCTTTCTTTGTAAGAAACATGATGAAAACATGACCTCTCTTAATCCGCTACCTATAATCCTTTTGAATTGTGGTTGATCGAATAGCCAACTTAGGCCAAAAGCCTAAGTTGGGGTTGTGGTGAGAAGAGAATGCAAGTCAAGAAGTGCAAGAAAAGACCCCTTTAACCCATGGTGTTGAGAAAAATGGAACCCCTCCATACAAAAAAAAAGAGAGAAAAGAAAAGAAAAAGATAAAGTTGGGAAATAAAGTTATGAGATATATAAAAAGAAATGGGGTTCCGAACAATCCATGGAAAATGAATAATGGGATGCTTATGAGCACGAAAGAAAATGATGAAAGAAGAAGAAAGGGAGTGTTTTGAGCACCACACTTCATGAGGATGAAAGTCATGAGCCTAAATGACCATATCTTTGCATTGAGCCCTGTTACAAGCCTTGGAAATATCTTATTGATCTTGAGTGAGCTGAAGAAAATGTCGATTGGAAAATACGGGCAAACTTATGGGTAAAAGCATGCATTGTGTTCTTCTTGGTGAGAGTGAGCGTTGCATTTGATTCCGGAACTTTACATGATTAAACCATTGTGTACGAATATGGAATCATTCTTTGTGTGAGGGCATTTGAATAACTTTGTTGAGCTTAAACTTGCATTTGAAACAAGTATGGTGAGCTTGAGAATCTTTGATAATGGTGATTCACAACTTAAGTCTTTGAGTATACAATTGATCCTTGTATGAGTAAGTTGAGCCTTGTTTTGTACATTCATGGTTGAGTCTTGTGTAGCACTGTTTGAGACATAGTTTTTGATACTGCTGAACTTGAGTTTTACTTGGGCACAAGCAAAATTTTAGGTTAGGGATGTTGATGAGTCCACAATTTGGACTCATTTAGGGCTATATTTTGATAGAATGAGTGTCCTCAAATGCATATTTTGTCTCAATAACTTATGTAAACCCTTAAGTATCAGGTATTTGGATTGAGAGACAAAGCATGGATGCTATCAAGCAAAAAGGAACGAAGAGGCTAAAAGAACGGAGAACGGACCCCCTAAGGATCGCCTAATCCATTAGGTGAGTCGCCGAAAGGTCCTAAATCCAGCCGAATGTTCCATTGTACTGAGCCCTGAAGGTGAAGGTCAAGTCTGTGATGAAAAAGAGCAGTCGGCGCGTCGCCGAGCAGTTTCGCAAAGCAGTACTCTATCGCCCAATGCCTCAAAATGTGAGAATGCTTAAGGTAAAAGTAGAAAAGCGATGAACCAGACCAAAGGGCGGATCATCGTGTGTGTCGGCGATCCCGACTAACTGCGCCGAATGATCCTCCACAGCCCAAATTTTCAAACACTATAAATACTTGTTTAAATTGTTAGGTTAGTATCAGACTTTAGAGAAAAATATTATTTTGGAGACTTAGAATATTTTCACTTTTAGTTCTTAGAATTTTTGGAGACATTGTGCTTGAACTTGAAGATTTTCAATTCCAAGAAATTGGAAGTGGGTCTCGAAGAATCTTCATCCTTGACGTGTTTAAGTACATTTTTCATCGTACCACTTGATGGAAACACTTGTTGGTATCGATTTATATCTCTTTTTCTTGTCTAGCTAAAACCCCAATTCTTGGGGTATGATTTTGTGAATATGGGTTAAATCTAATGTTGGGTGTTACTTATTGTTGGTATATTTGTTGTTTAAATGTGATTTCGTTTAGTAGTTATGTTTGAACTCAATGATATTGTAGTTGCAAATACAATTTCATCTTAGTATTTTTGGCTTGCTCGAAAGAAAGGTTTTAAAACTAAGACTACTATATCAATAGTCGGTGGATATTGGGTCATCGTGGGTTCAACTCGAGAAAGTGAATCCTAGGCCCTCTCCCACTCTTTTAACTCGAGAGACTGAATGGTCTAACGTGGAGGCCGTGCTTTAATGCGGTAACTCGGTGTTCGAGAGAAACCGAGTTTATTCGGGTTAAGTTGCTCGAGAGAGAATTTACCCCACTAAAGTCTAGTCTAGTTAGAAATATTCAGCGATGTACTATCAATAACATCTACCCGATAGTGTCTTTTATCCCATATTCCTATCACATCCCAAGAATTCTATCTCTCTATCTCGTTTCCTTATATTTTTGTCGTTTTTGTTGATTAGCTAATACAAACCCCCATTGATAATTGACGCTTGCGTCACCCCTTAGATTTAGTATGTTTGTATTCAATAATGTTTATAGATATGACTGATTAGAACTTAATTTTATTTTTCTATTAATTCTCGAAACCACTCCCTGTGGGAACAATCCCAACCCTTGGTTGGGTTATATCACTATACGCGATCGTTGGCACTTGAACCGAAGTAGTGTCCTGATACGTGAAGTCAGTTGGTCACTGCATTTCAAGTGAACTTTTTCCCTCCCTCGAAGATGATGACTCTTCGGGACAACATTCAGAGCTTCAAGGGTCTAGAAGGCGACCCAATTCATGAAACTTGGTTGCGATTTAAGAAGTTGGTGCTTCAATCCCCAACTCATGGCTTGCCTGATAACGTGTTGCTGCATTATTTTTACTGGAGCCTTGACTCGATAAACAAAGGTATTGGTGACCAACTTTCTCCTGGAGATTTGATGCAACAACCTTATGTGATAGCAGCTCAGCTCATGGATGGCATGACTACCATAAACAGGGAGTGGTATACCCATGAAGACCAGGTCTCCCCTCTCACGTTCAAATTGACCAAGGAACAGATGGAGAAGGACCAAGAGAGGGACCACAACATGGCCAAGATCATGACACAACTTGACATGTTGTGTAATAATGTCATGGAAGCTGGTGCTCGAATGGTAATGCCGTGGGTTTCGGGGATGCTAATCCGGATGAGTCCAAGTTTGAGGCCTTGTATAATGAAGAGGTGAATTTCCTAGCCAACCAAGGTGGTGGTTATCGTTCAAACTACCCGAGGCAGGGTGGTAACCAAGGTTTGAATAAGGATCACGGTTGGAAAGATCGAGATCGAGAATTGAGGGACCAGAATCCCATTTGGAAGAATGGGGAGAAGGATAGGTATGTGCCTCCCCACGAGAGCCAAAATCCAAAAGATTCGGAAGGTGGCCAGTCTGTGGATATGCTTTATTGTATCCTCAACAAGGTTGAGGGGTCAGACAAGATTTTAAAAGAAATGAAAGAAGATGTGTCGACCCTTAGCTAGACCATTACTTCCCATTAAGTATCGATCTAGCAGTTGGAGACCCAAATGGGTCATATCTCATCTCATTTGAACCCGAGATAGGAAGGGGGTTTGCCTAGTGATACGATGGCTAACCCCAAGAATGAGGTTTAAGTGTGGACTTGTGTCATGTCGCGACGTTAACTAAGGCGATTCTTGGGAGGCAATCGAAGTTTTATTTTCTTTCTTTATTTTTACGTTTGAAATAATGGTGTGTTAAATGTGCATGTCAATGTGTGAAAAGTGTTTGAAAAGTGCAGGTTGGCGGGATGAAGGTCCAGTTGGTGCATCGCCGAAGAAGTTGGCGAGCCCGACCTAGACCGCCGTTGGACTCAAGACAATTATAAATTGGAGTCTGTAAAACTCGGCGAGCCCAGGAGCAACTTGGCGAATTGCCGACCAGGTCGGCGATCGCGATCTAGTCTGTTGTTTGGACCCCCACATTAAATGGAGGTCCTATAAACCTCGGTGAGGTAAGTACTCACTCGGCATGTCAACCAGAGAGTTGGCGAGCACGACTAATGTCGTAGAATGGGTGACAACTAGACGGTTTCTAAAAAGCCAAAGGTTTAAACTTCTAGGTCTTTCACTTACCCTCACTTTTGAACTTCCAAAACTCTCACCCGCACTTTAGTTCCCTATATTTTTGCATTTCTACCGTGGTTTAGTCATTGGAATTGTATTCGAAGTGGATTTAAGGTTGGTTTTCTGAACCCCAAATCTATTTTTAGCGATATTAAACTCATTTGCGATTATCTTATCTTATTGATGTGTGTTGGGCCTCTCTGATCTTAGTTGTTTTTGTGTGTGCCTGTATTAACTTGATAATCTTGCCCGTAGTGTTTATAATGTTGAATTCTCATATTTTGTGCCTTAAAATTGGTTAAATCTTGTGGGGTTGTTCTTGCATATTGTTGAGTCTAGCCGGGTGAAGTCTAAGTAACCCGTGTTTGTGCCAAATGACATAATTTTCCCAATAATAGTGCGGGTGACGTTATTCTGAAGGGCAAAAGTCATCAAATGGCCAAATATGGAAATATTGGGAGAAGTTTGAGCATCCCGGGGTAATGGGTGTAATGGGGCTTGCATTAATTTAATGGGTGCATACTTTCATTTTATTTTCGAGTGTTGGAGGGTTAAATTTGAGAAGTTGGTTTGAAAGTAGGCACGTTGGGTCGGTTGGCGAGCTGGGTCGAGCTCGTTGAACCACTCACCAGTTCGCCGAAGTTCCCTATCTCACCTTTAATTTCATGCTAAATGAGTAATTGGGGTCTGTAACTTTCGGTGAGAAGCTTGAGGTCGCCAAATGCATTCTTTAACTCAGCGAAAGTCTTCTTGATCGGCCTTTGTCAGTACCCATGTACCTTAAATTGCACATTAACTTTTGGCGGGCTAACCCTTGCTCGCCGAATGCTGTCGGTGATTTGCCTAAAGGCTTTCCAATCGCCGGCATGCCAAATTTTCTGAAAATTTTGAGCCAATCCTTTTGGCGAGCCCGATCTAGCTCGCCAAACTGATTCGGCGACTTACTGAATGGTTCAGCGAGTCTGTCTGCAACTGCTATTTTTATGTGCTATGATTGAAATATTTCTAATTTTTCTTTATGTTTTCGTCGACATGGCTAGACCAAAAGTTGCTGGGAGGAACATGCCACACCTAAAGAAAGCTAATAGGATTACACTAAATGAGGATGCAACTGCATCCAGCGGAAAGACCACCAAACTTCCCATAGCTGGTGGGAAAGGAAAAGGAAAAGAGACGGCACTTGTGTCACCGGAAGTCAGCTCCGATAGTGACAGGATCTATGCCACTCACCTCACCACTTCTAAGAGTGAGGGTGAGCACCAGAAGTATTAGAATATAGCTTCTAATGATGATGAGCTAGTAGTAGCACAAAGGGAAGGGCTGCGGTCCAAAAGGATGCATAATTTGTCTAGGATCAGGAATCCTCAACCCACCACCACTACTCCACCAGTTCTAGCACAGGAAGTAGTGCTTGCACCACCAGTTAAGGGTCCTCCCCTGAAGTCTATAAACAGATTAAAGACTGAGGGGCTAAGGACAATTATTGAGGAGAAGCGTCTGTAAACTAATGTGGTAATTGATAGGTACCCAGAGATTATGAGCTGTCAGAAGTCTCATAAATTCCAGATCTTCACCAAGCCTCGTGACCCGTACATCCCAAGTTGGGTCTGAGAGTTCGACGGTGATTACAGTACATTGATACCACAAGGGAAGAAGCCGACCACTAAATTCAAGCCGGTTGACTACGTGGTTGTCAGGGGTAAGAGAGTGCACTGTGAAATTACTGTCATTAATGCAGTATTAGAATGTACTACGAGGTTTGAGGATGACTGTCTACACAAGATCAGGACGATAATACTGGAGAACATGAAGAAGTGGGTGGCTCCATTGATATAAGAAGGCGCTCCCGAGTGGCTTGAGTTTGGTGCAGCTATTGAAAAGAAGGACCTCAATGTGGCAGCGAGGTATTGGTTTGGCTTCACCAGCAGCACGATCATCCCCTCCCAAAACAAATCTATTCTTTGCCACGCCAAAGCAGCCTGTTTGGGCTATCTCATTAAGGGGTCAAGGTTGAACTTGGGGATGATCATCGCAAAGGAAATGCTCTTGCGGGCCAAGCAGCGCTAAACTTCCCTCCCCTTTCTGGTGATGATCACCGAGCTATGCAGAGGGCCTCGGGTTCAGAGAGATGCGAAGAAGGATGTGGAAGTGATTCCCCCATCCTCTACCGATATCTGGAGGATCGAGGCATAGTATCTAAAGGATAAAGATGAGAAGAAGAAGATGAAAGTAGCCACAATGGACTCTTCCCCGGTTGTGGACGCAGACTGACTACCTGGAGAGGCATCTTTGCCTACCCCCACCCCTGGGCCTTCAGGTACCTTTAGTGTTATTCCTTCTGACATCCCTAGTTCTTTTGCTGCTGCACTGCCTCCTAGACCTACTGCTGTTGCTGTCTATCGGGATGCTGTGAAACCATTGAGCGCTTCCATTGATGCCCTTGTGGCTAGGATAACGCTATGTGGGCGTGGCCAACGGGCCACCGAGGAGGTGATGTCTTTAAAGGCCGTTATTGCTCTGTTGAGGAGTGATATGGATCAGCTGAAATCCACCGACATGTCCATGATTTTTGGGATGGTGGAGATCCATGATGTACCTGATATGCCTCCAGCTACAACCGAAAATGAAGTTAGAGTTGAGGATGTGGCTGATCTCGAGTCTGAAGCGGAGACAGATTAGGAGTTTCTTGGAGTTGTTGAGGAGACCATGATAGATGCAGCTGTGCAGACCTCTTTGGCGGTTACACCCTTGGCTAACCCTAGTGTAGTTACTGTTCCTTCTGAGGTGACTCCGGGCAATGATGCCCAGATTCCAAGCACTACGACGGGCAATGATTCCCAATCATATGGAGTGATTGAGTTGACATGATCCCTTCTTTTCCTCCCTCTCTGTCTTACTTTATTTTGACTTTCGGATATTATTTTGATTGCATTTGAGGACAAATGTTTTTATTTGTGGTGGAGTGAGGCACCCATTTTGTGACTATGGTTTATTGAATATATTTGGGTTTTCGAGCTATAATTGTGTTTTCTATTATGTTTGTGGATGATTGAGCTTGTGGGTCCTTGTTTTTAATTATTTATGATTTTTGGACCCTTCCCAAAAAAATGTTCCACCTCTTGTTTGGGTTTGAATGTGGCTATTCTCTTGTAAATTTGATTATCGATCTTGATCAATAACGATGACTTGAATAGAGCTCATAATTAAACAAAAATGAATGTGCGGTTACGATGAGGCCAAATGAAGTTGCATAGACAATATGAGCACTTTTTGCATCTTGTTATGACTAGCCAAGTATCAAATTGAGTCTCTTGTTATGAACATTGCACACCAGCAAATGTGTGGAGTCTTGTTTGACATTGATATCAATGCCTTGTGTGATTAGCTTACCGTGAACCATGTGTGATGACACTTAGAATTTGCCACGTTGGTCTGGTTGACTAAGTGATGCAATATCTTGATATGATCTTAGTCAACTTTGAAGCGTGTGAAACAATTTGACATTATACCTCTTTTTGTTTTCTACCTTGTGAGTGTGTGAACCTAGCTTGAGCACTCTTTGAGCCTTAACCCTTTTCTTGGAAGAAATTTGATGAAATTGTGACCTTTCTTCATCCATTACCCATAATCCTCACGATTTGTGGTTTGTGTGAATAGTCAACTTAGGCCAAAAGCCTATGTTGGGGGTGTGGTGAAAAGAGAAGGTAAATCAAGAATTGCAAGAAAGTCCCCTTTGACCCATGGTTTTGAGAAAAATGGAACCCCTCCATATAAAAAAAGAGAAAAAGAAGAACAGACTGAAAAAGAAAACGAATGAAAAAGTTATGGAATAAAGTGGTGAAAGTGCAAAGAAAATGGGGTTACAGTCCATGGAAAGTGAATAATGGGGTGACTTGTGAGCATGAATAAAAATGATGAAGAAAAGAAAAGAAAGTGTTGTTCAAACCACATTTCATGAGGATTACAACCATTGAGCCTAAATGACCATACCTTTGCACTCAGCCCCGTTACAAGCCTTGAAAAGACCTTTTTGATCTAGAGTAAGTTGAAACATGGGTTGATTAGAAAATATGGGTAAACCTGTAGGTGAAATCATGCATTGTGTTCATCTTTGTGAGTGTGAGCATTGCATTTGATTTCGGAGCTTTAAATTGTTGAACCATTGTGAGTGAGTATAGAATCATTCTTTGTGTGAGGGGATTTGATTACTTTTGTTGAGCTTGAACTTGCATTTGAAGCAAGTATTGTGAACTTGAGAGTGTTTGATAATGGTGAGTCACAACTTGAATCTTTGAGTGCACAATTGATCCTTGCATGAGTAAGTTGAGTCTTTTGTGTACATTCATGATTGAGTCTTGTGTAGCACTCTTTGAGACATCCTTTTCGAACTGCTGAACTTGAGTTTTACTTGAGGACAAGCAAAACTTTAAGCTGGGGTGTTGATGAGTCCACGATTTGGACTTATTTAGGGTTTTATTTTAATAGATTTAGTGTCCTCAAATGCATATTTTGTGCTAATAACTTATATAAATCCTTGATTTTCAGGTATTTGGATTGAGGAACAAAGCATGGACACTAATAAGCAAAAAGGAACAAGGTAGCTGAAAGAACGAAGAAAAGAAGGTCTAAGGATCGCGGCAAGTCGCCGAATGGCTATGGGCTCGCCTAATGTTCGAGTATGCAAAACCCTGAAGGAGAAAATCAAATCGGCGATAGAAAAGAGCAGTCGGCAAGTCACCGAACGGTTCCAGGATGCAGTACTATATCGCCCAAAGTTACAAAACTTGAAGATGCTGAAGACCAAAGAAAAAAGGCAATGGAATTGACTAAAGGACAGATCACTGAGTGGATCGGCGATCCCGACTTATTGCACCAAATGGTCCATCGCAACACATTTTTGACAACTATAAATACAATTTTAAAATCTTAGTTTAGTATGTACCTATCTATCTATCTTTAAATAATAATTGTTCAGTTTTCAAGTTACAGAGTTTAAAACTAAGTTTAGAGACAATATTTCCTTAGCTTTGAAGATTTCTGTGAGAAATTGGAAGTGGGTGTTGAAGATTCTTCATCTTAGACCTTTGTAAATACGAAATTAATCTTACCTAGTAGATGGAAACATAATTTGGTAACAATTTCTATCTTTTAATGAGGTTTAGCTAGAACCCCAATTCTTGGGGTGTGATTTTGTGATTATGGGTTGATTTAGCTGCTCGGTATTGTTAATTGATAGTGTAAATGCTGCTTAAAAGTGATTTGATTTAGTAATTGTGGCTTAATCTAAAAGGTTGTAGTTGCAAATACAACTCTACCTTCGTGTTTTTGGTTTGCTCGAGAGAGAGGTTTGAAAACCAAGTTTACTGATTTGATGGTCTGTGGGTATTGGGTTGTCATGGGTTCAACTCGAGAGAGTGAATCCTAAACCCTTTTTAACACATTCAACTCGAGAGAGTGAATGGACTAAAGAGTAGGCTATTCTTATTTGCTGCTTATTGGTGTTCGATAGAAACCAATTTATTTCGGGGTGAATTGTTTCAGAGAAAGTTTATCCCCACTGAAGTTTAGCTTATTCACTGATTTACAACTACTCACTATTAATTGCAATTACCCATTTGTCTACCTTAGCCCATAATCCAATCACATCCCAAGAACCCATCTTTATACTTGTTATATTTGTGTTATTTGTTGTTGTAGCTGAAAGTTGAAACCAAAATCCCCTATTATTTGACACCTGTGTCACCCTAAACTTGAACCATGCTTTTATTCGTAAATGTTTTTACCTATGATTGACTTGAACATATTCATGTTTTTCTATTGAATCTCAAATGCGTACCACTCCCTGTGGGATTCAACCCCAACTCACTTTGTTGGGTTATATTACTGACTAACGATCATTGGCACTTAGCATTGGATGAAGTGTCCTGATACGGGAAATCAATCGACCAAGGTTTAGACAAAGGTTTTCCAACCAAGGTTCCTCTAGTGCTCCAAGGGTCAACAACGATAGGGTGTCCAACACTAAACATCAAGGAAGTAATAGTGGTGGTTCTTATGTGGCTAGGCCAAATTGTGCAAAGTGTGGAAGATAACATGTTGGTAAGTTCCTCGTGGGAACTGATGGGTGTTTTAGTTGCGGGTAGAGTTGATACAAAATGAGAAATTTCCCAATAATTGCGGCTAAAGGAAGAGAGGGCAAGCAAGCTCCTCCAAGCGATTAAAACTCGAATGCCTCAAAGCAAAACCGCTTTTATACTCTTCAATCCCGAGGTGACCAAGAGAGCTTCCTAAATGTTGTGACCGGCATTTTTAAAGTCTTTCTTATTGATGTGTATGCCTTGTTAGATCCTGGTGCTACTTTATCCTTTGTAGAACCTTATATGGCCATGAAGCCTGATATATTCCCCGAAGTGTTAGTAGAACCTTTTTCGATCTCTACCTCGGTTGGTGACTTGGTGGTGGCTAAGAGAGTATATAGGAGGTGTCCCGTTACCTTATCCCATAGATTTACTTAGGTAGATTTGGTTGAATTAGACATGTTAGATTTTGATGTGATTGTGGGTATGGATTGGTTGCATACATGTTATGCCTCTATAGATTGTAGGACTCGGGCGGTTAGATCCAATTTCCAAATGAGCCTATTTTAGAGTGGAAGGTGGGATATTCTATGGCTAGAGGTCAATTTGTTTCTTGTCTTAAAGCTAGGAATATGATCTCAAAAGGGTGTATTTACCATCATGTTAGGGCGAGGGATGTTGAGACCGAAACACCTTCTCTAGAGTCGGTCCGAAAGTGAATGAGTTCACGGAAGTTTTCCCCAATGATTTGCTCGATATTCCTCCCGAGCGGAAAATAGATTTTGGTATTGAACTTTTACCGGATACGCAACCTATTTCAATCCCTCCTTATAGAATGGCTCCGACAAAGTTAAAATAGTTGAAAGAGCAACTAAGGGATTCGCTAGATAAGGGTTTCATCTGATCAAGTATCTCTCCATGGGGTGCTCTTGTGTTGTTTGTTAGAAAGAATGATGGGTCTCTTAGAATGTGCATTGATTATCATCAATTGAACAAAGAAACAATCAAGAATAAGTGTCCTCTTCTGAGAATTGATGATTTGTTTGACCAACTTCAAGGGGCAAGTTATTTTTCTATGATTGATCTTCGTACAGGTTATTACCAATTAAGGGTGAGAGGGTATGATACTCCAAAGACGGCGTTTAGAACACGGTACGGTCACCATGAGTTTTTGGTAAGGTCGTTTGGGTTGATTAATGCTCCGACGATATTTATGGACCTAATGCCTAAAGTGTTTAGGCAATACCTAGACATATTTGTGATTGTGTATATTGATGATATCTTGATCTATTCAAGGCGTGAGAATGAACATATGGACCATTTGAGAATTGTGTTGGAAGTTCTTAAGGACAAACAACTCTTCGCAAGATTAGCAAATATAAATTTTGGTTAAGGTCTTTACATTTCCTTGGTCATACTGTGTCAAGCAAGGGTATTGAGGTAGATCCTATGAAGATTGATGCGATCATGTGTTCCATGCCTCAATGTTGAAGAAATTTATTGGGGCTCCATGAACCATAGTTCCTTTAAAGGGTTTAGAGATTATGGATAATCTTTCTTATGAAGAGGTACCGGTTCAGATTCTAGACCGACAAGTAAAGAGGTTGAGAAACAAGGAAGTTACTTCCGTGAAAGTTTTGCGGAGAAATCACTTAGTTGAGGGTGCTGCATGTGAGTCCAAGGCCAATATGAAGTCCCGATATCCTCATCTCTTTCATTCTACTCCTATTCAAGCTTGAAGTATGTAGTTCCTCTTGAGTTTTCGTGTTTAGGAGTCATGTGTCATTCATGTGTTCCATCATTTCCTTATGTTATGCATGTTCTTGAGAAGTTCATGATTACTAAGAAAATGAGTTTTCATGATTTATGTTCCTCATGTTGTTGTGATTTTAGTATGAGTTGCCTATTTTACTTCATGAGATGAATTGATTAACATGCCTTATATGTATATGCTTTTTTTCGGTAAATTGTATCTTCGCTCCATGATATTGTGTTGAGCATACTTTTAGTTTTGAGAAGGTTATTCGTCCTATGAATATGATAAATGTTAATATTTCATGCAAAATGGGTTATCAGATAGAGTTCCTTCTTCCTTGTGATGCATTGTTTATGTTTGAGTTGGAGTTGATATACAATCATTTGAATTGTGCATTATTTTGATGTTTCATGCATGACGAGCTACTAGTCTTGAGTCTTTATTTCCGTAAGGTGTCTAGATCGTCATTCAAGGGGGAGATATTGTAACACTCCGGAAACTAGTAGGCTAAACTATAGCTTAACATGAGGGTTAGAGTCGTAAACATAACTCCCCGTACTTAAAAATAAAGGGTTTTATGTTAGAACGTCAAGGTATGATCCCCAAGGACCTACCATGGGTCCTTCAGGAGGACCCTAAAAAATGCCTGGGCAGTGACCAACGAAGAGGACCTACTCCCCGATGGTCAGTCCACGAGTATGGTTGAGGGGCCACAGGTCCAACCTACAAATGAGGTTCTATAAACCCCAACCCGCATTTCAGCAAAACGAGTCATGGGTCAAACCACAATCCATAGGTGAGAGTTTCGTGGATGGGGCTCGATTCACTGACCCCTAACCATGCCCAACCAGGATGAGCCGTGGTTCCATAAACGTTCTGTAGGTCAAGGGTCTTTGGTTCAGATGTGGAACTGCTTTTTGTTAGTTAAGTTAGGGGCACTTTGGGGTTTTCCGGTTTTAATTAATAATTAAGTGAGATAGTTTTAAGCTAAATTAGATCACCTATATAAGGATTTTAATTCACTATTTAGGTCAATTACCTCATTATTTCTAAAACCCAAAACTAGTCCCAAAGCTTCATCCTCTCCAAAGAAAATTCTCTCTCTACAACTCAAAGGAAGAAGAAGAAGGAAGTTGGAGCTAGGGTTCAAGGAGCAAGGTTTTCTTCTCAAATTCTTTGGATTTCATTGCTAAGGTATGGTAGTCCTTCATCCATGGATAGCCTTAATCGATGGATCCTCTTCAAAACCCCAATTTCAAAGATAGAAATCCACAAAAGCTAGGGTTTGATTCCAAAACCGTGGATTTATTTCACAAACGATTATAATGATTGAATTACTTTATATTATGATTGAACTGATGATTTATTATGGTTTATATGTTGAAGTTCTCAAGAACCTATGAAATCCCAATATTTCCCAATTCTGATCTTATGATGTGGATTTGTGGATGAAAGAAGGATATTATGAGATTATGCTTGTAGTAATTGAACTACTTGAACTATGTAATTATCCATGTCTAGTGTAGTGAATTATAGATATGCTGATTTAATATGAGCTTGATCCTAGAAAGGCAAATTATGAAATTATGCATGATTTATGAAGTTTAGTATATGCTTTAAGAACACTTTGAGAGTAAAGAGAATATTATTATGATCTAGTTTTTATGTTGGTGAAAGGTTACTCTCATATACACACTTATGCATGAATATGATATGATGTGAAAGGGTTTTTTACTATAACATGATTCTAGGGTAGATAGGTTTTCTCACCTATTGAATCTATAGGTAGACATGGACAGTGAAAGGTTATTCTCACGCATGATCTAATGAGATACCTTATCAATTATCTTGGATTGAGTGTCAATACATTCTTCCATAAATATGAACTTAAGTCAAGCCTTAATATGTACTTTGTGGGAATAAATGCTTAGACCCAAGTTGATAGTGACAATGAGATGGAAGTGCTCCCACTAGTAGAGGTTGGGTTTTCTAGAAGAGGTCTCACGAGATGGAAGCTCTCCCGTTCGTAGAGGCTGGGTTTCTAGTAGCAATCTGTAACGATCCAAACTGTCGCTAACTAGGAAAAGCAAAACATTGGGAAAACACAGGACCACTGTCCCGCCAGGGCGGGCAAGAGGCCACTAGGGCGGCAACGTCACAATGAGGTAAGTAGCTGCTAGAGCGGGATAGGCGAGGTTGAACTCAAATAACGTGAAATCATATTTTCTCCTTCATCCAAAAATACCTAAATTAGACGTAAAACACTCTGAAACCCTCAAAAAAGCTTCCCTAAGTTTGGGAAAGAAGGAGGAAGAGATTTCTAGCGTGAGGTAACTATAGCTTGTGGATTCTTGGCCAACTTCACCGTCGTGTAGTCTGGAAACCAGAGAAATATCTACAATCCCTCTTTGAATGCTTGGAAGCCAGGTAGGCTAGGTTTATTGCATTAGGTAGTTCTAAATCTGTTATTCACTGCGTAGTATGTTGAAGGAGAGGGTAGAATGCATGCATAGGTTCTTTGTGCATCGAGAAAGGATTGATTATGCATGAATTCTTGAGAATGATATTAATTTTATACCCTAGGTGAACGCCCTAAGTTCATGAAATAGGGTTGAGCCGATTTTTGTGATTTCCTATTTGTGGGTTGTTGTTGAGTGGTGACTGTATGATATTTATGCATACAAGTAAAGTATAATATGAGCAATGCACCTAACGAATAATTGATTATGAACAATGCATACCAGGAACTTGAGTACTTGACTATATGATGTGAGTATTTTATGTTATGGGTGTGATTGTGCTTAGGTTATGATGCATGGTATCGGGTGTCACGTACAGACACGCTATCTTGCATGAGATCGGTTGCCACGCACTGGTATAAGAATTGGATCGGGTGCTACGTTCTGGCACACTTACTGGCATTGGATTAGGTACTACGTTCTGGTACACTAACATTTTGGGTATGGGTTCCATGAGAGGACCATTGACTTGTCTTATATGTGTAATTACTTATATTATTGATAATGTGGAATTGGGCATGTTTCATGAGATGGTTAGTGGATTGTACATTATGTTCTTATATGTGGGTAGTGCAATACTATAAGTTATATGGATATTTTGGGTGTAGTGTTGAAAAAGGGGAACTAAGGGTTCTGGTGTTGTCCTTGTTATTTAGAAGGTGGTGAAGGGTATTATCGTGGAAACATGGGGTGGGGTTAATTATGAATGTTAGAGCTGAGTTTTCCCGGAATGGGGTACTAGCCTTTATAAGTGAAATAAGGGATTAAGAGTTGCGAAGAGGCGGGAATAAGGTGAGGGTTAGTCGCGAGTCGTTGGCCGGGTTAGTAATGGTATAGCAAGAACTTCCTTACAAAAGATATTGATTAATTGAGAGTAATTACGAGATGAGGTATGTAAGGGATTAGAGGCAAGTTAACTAGTTGATATTAATAATTCGGAAAGGTATGGGCAGTCGAAACAGAAGGGTGGAGGAGCAATTAGTCCTATTGCATGTTCACTAGTTGATTTCTTATATTATGCAATGGGTAGTCAAGTTGACCGATGATGCCTAAGAGTACATCTGCTTGTACTGATACTACTCTTGCTATGCCTTTTTGGGCATAGTCTGGATGCTGGTTCAGTGATGATTCACAGGTGAAGACGATGATTATCTCCAGCAGCTTCTATATTTCCTTTCGTGTGGTGGGTGCTATGTCAATCACATTTTGTTATAGCTTGTATTCTTAGTAGCTCTTGTACATGGTTAGACTAGATCCTTGGGTGTGTTAATTACTTTACAAGTCTTAACTCTAAGCCGTTTTAAAACTCTTGTTTTTATAAAGATATTGCATGAATTTCTTTTATTTGTCTGCTTTCTTAATTTTCTGCATGTTTTGACTATAATAGATATGAGGGTTCTCCTACTTAGGTGTTAGTATGTGTAGGTTCCCGCACGGTCCAATGGGTTGGGTCGTGAAAAATTTGTATCACAGCCCAGGTTACCGGTCTCCCCGTACAAAAGAAAATGTGGAGTACACTCCTGTTGATGGGTGTGTTGACATCCACATCTAATCCTCATGAAGCTATGAAGCATTCTAGGAAGTTGTCCTATATATTCTCTCCTTTCATGCGAGTTGTCTCTTGTGGTATGAGTTGAGTCCAATTGGTATCTCCCGATTCAAATTGGTGTCTCCACAAATTGAACTAGACAACCTAATCACGGCTGAAGGTACACAAGCAAAGTAAATTGGAACCGAGAAGGTTCCAATTGGTATTTGGCCTTAGGGGCTGCATAAACGTATGGATGACAAGTAATGGTCTTCTATGGAACAAACTTATTAAGAATTGGGACTTGTTGTGAGTTGTGACTTGAAACTGTGAATGCGTGCTTCTTGTTGTCTGAATTAACTGTGAATGTCGAAGTTGTTTTTCTTGGATATGATGATATAATTATGTGCATAGTAAATGTGCTTCTGAACTTTGATAGATGCAATATGCTAGTCAAGTTGTTGAAATTATGCAAGTTGTAACCGCGTGAGTGTCTGCATGAATCCTAGGGATAAGTAGGTTATGATGTTGATTTAATAAGAACGAGTTAGATCGTGTATCTTTGGATCGACAGTGCATAGACTTTAATCATCCTAGCTAAGAGGATCATCCAGAATTGCTCAGTAAAGCTAGAAACCTTTGCAAATTTTAGAGGAGAGAAAAATGCCAGTAAAATTTAGTGCCTGGATACTGTTTCCATCGGAATCGCAGGGGCGGGATGTTATAGCCAGCGTGAGGCCGCCAGGGCGAAAAAAGTCCCGCTAGACCGGAACAAGGCAAGGCAGAACCTCACCCCTGTCTCCTCTGTTTTTCCCAGTTCACTTTATAGACCCCGAATTGAATCTAAACTAACCCCTGCAAGTCAATCAGTGCTCAGCAATAGAACAGTAAGTCATAAACTTAGTATTTGAATATCGGTTGTGTCAGACAGAAAAACTAACATCCATGTCCTTACAAAACATAAGGAAAAGCAAACAAGATAAAAATAAAATTTTATTCCTAATCACAAGCCCAAGATGGGCGATGAACCAAATCATGATCCAAGGGACTGTGAGGTGTCGATGTTAGAGTAGAGGTCCTCTGGGGGCGCCAAGCCCTTCACGGCTAAATTCATAAAGGTGAAATGCTGGAAGTCCCCTGTCTTAACTCGGGTAATCTCCTGCCCTGGAGTAACACAAGTGAAGACGATCTTCATGGTCTTCCATATCCACACCATCAGACGATCCCTTTCTAGAACCTTCCTCCTCTCCAAGCGCAGCTCACGACGGTGTATTCCGAACTCTAGGGCGGTGTTAGGTGGAATCAAAGTGGTGTCAACAAAGGAGCGCCCCAATCTCCTCCGAACAGCCGCCAGGTCTTCCTCTACCCATGCACCTGAGAGTGGGGGATGGGACCGGGTGGGACGAATGTCGTCGCCTACCTCATTGTCTGACTTTGCAGCTGCCTAACTATTGTTGGCCCTGTCCGTCCTCCTTCTCTTTATCTAAGAAATATAGCCCTGTCTAACAAAAAAAGGGTGAAGGGGGGATCCATAGGAAGTACCTCATCAGTATCTAAGAGGGGCACCCCTTCTTGTTTGCAAAGAGCAGTCACGAGTCTGGGTAGGAAGAAGTCCATCTTTTTGCCTCATTAAAACATCTTCCACTGCGAAATAATCCGCGCCGCCACATTCAGCTCAATGCCTTGCACCGCGCACGCCATCACTAGCGCCCTAGAAAAGGTCACGTCTGTGCGGTTGCCTGACGGGCGGATCCTCCTAGTAAATAAATATAGCCACCTCTTAGCATCTATTGAACAGTCCACGCTAGTAATACCCTTGGCAGTAGGCAAATAGACTATGTCCCGATGTGCAGGCTCTACCAGTGCGTCTCTCATCCAGCCCTGATCCATATCTCTAAGCTTGGCCTCGCACTCTGTATTCGAGGCCTCGGGAAACTCTAATAGCTCATTTATGGCAGTAGCATTTAGGGGGATGTTAACTCCCCGTATGCAAATGATAGGATGGGGATAGTCCCAGCGGACAGTGGGTAGGATAGCGTAGAACTCCCTTACCCAGTCGCCACGTGCGGCAGGAGGAGCCTCAGTCAGTGGATCCCATCCGGAACTACGTCAGGCGAGCATAGAAGGCAGGCTCCTTCACCTCAATCTTGAGTAAGACACAACCCCCCTCGCAGAAAAATTTGTTGTTCCTCTAGCCGTGGTGTCGTTCCCGACTAGCAACATTAGGAATCCAGACGAAGAGTAGATTTTCTTTGTAAAGACCAGCAATTTACAAAAGCCTGCAAAATATTTGAATATATATACGTTAGAACGCAAATGAGTGTGGGCAATATCCTGTTTAAAGAGAAAGAGAAATTTTCTAGTTTAAGGAGCTTAGGCCACTGCCCCACAGAGATTTGCTATAGTGGCCCAAATCTCGCTCTAGCGGGATGAGGGAGGCCGCCACATCGGGATGAAGGGCGCCAGAGCAACCTTTATCTGGGACAAACACCAGGCACGTTCATGATCCCTCTTTGTCCCGAAACCCCCATTTTCACATAATTTCAGCATATCAAAGTATATTAAGTACCCTAGAACCTAAATATGCAATTATATTAACAAAATAACCCCTAAATAGTGTCTAAATCCATGTTTTCTAACAAGAGACCCTTCAACTTCCCCCACCAGTTTTTTACTGATTCAACCGTATTTTTAAAAAATCCTTCCGTGCAGAATGATGTAGAGATGTTGGGGACGTAATGTAAGTACTCATGCTACATATTTTCTATCAAACTAGCAACCCGAGTTCATTTTTAAATAACTACCCGAAAAACCATTTTAATCCATTAAGTAGCAACATGCAATCGTTGTTAATCAAGTATTGAAGTAAATAACGTAATGAGCAAGAAAATTACATTGTTTTGACGTTCAGAACATGAGAATCGAGAGGATTTTGGGAGTGTTTGAGTGAGAAAAAGGGAGAAATGAGGAAACCATTCCCCATTCCCCCCTTTTACTATTTTTGATCCCCTGCTACAGCGGGAAATTTCTCGCCACAGTGGTCCCGCTTCAGCTGAAAAGTTGTCGCCTGGGCGGGGTTAGGCTGTGAACATTCGATGCGTTCTTTCTTTGTATGTTGCCTCAAATTCCATCTGGTCCTTTGAGTATACTACCTTTCGTGTGCCAAATATTTGAAAAGTCACCATCCGTCGTGCTGTCGTATTAGGCCAGATCATTAATTAAAGTAATCTGAGACAAGGCATGTGACGATCCATTCACTAGTCATTCGAGGATGAATGAGGGATAAATTGGTATCTATTTTAACGACCCGAAACTTCGTTAACTAGGAAAAGCAAAACTTCAGGAAAGTACAAAACCATTGTCTCGCCAGGGCGGGCCAGATACCACTAGGGCAGTAGTGCCACAACGGGGTAAGTAGACGATAGAGCGGGATAGGCCAGGCACAACTGAAATAATGCAAAATCCTATTTCTCCATCTTCTAAAACACCTAAATTTTACGTAAATCACCCAAAAACCCTCCAAAAAGTTGTTTTACGCTAGGGAAAGAAGGAGGAAGAGATTTCTAGCATGAGGATTGCGATAGCTTGCGGTTTCTTTGCCAATTTCACCATCGTATTATCTGCAAACCAGAGAATTATCTACAATTCCTCTGCGAATGCTTGGCGCCCAGGTAGGCTAGGTTTATTTAACTGAGTAGTTCCATATTTATTATTCACTACGTAGTATGTTGAAATCGATTGTATTATTCATGCGTAGGCTCTTTGTGCGCCGAGAAAGGATTGATTATGTGTGTATTCCTGAGTGTGACATTAATTGTATACCCTATGAGAATGCCCTAAGTTCATGAAATAAGGTTGAGGCGATTGTGGTGATTTCCTATTTGTGGGATGTTGTTGACTGGTGACTGTATGATATGTGTGAATACAAGTAAAGTATAATAGTTGTAATGCGCCTAATGGATTGATTATGAACAATGCATACAGGAACTTGAGTACATGACTATATGATGTGAGTATTGTATGTTATGGGTGTGATTGTGCTTGGGTTATGATGCATGGGATCGGGTATCATGTACCAACACGCTAACTTGCATGGATCGGTTTCCACGTACCGGCATAAGAGTTGGATCGAGTGCTACGTTCCGGCACACTAACTTGCATTGGATTAGGTACTACGTTCTAGTACAGTAACAGTTTGGGTATGGGTTCCATGAGATGACCATTGACTTTTCTTATATGTGTAATTGCTTATATTATTGATAATGTGGAATTGGGCATGTTTCATGACATGGTTAGTGGATTGTACAATATGTTCTTATATGTGGGAAGTGCAACACTATAAGTTTTGCGGAGATTTTGGTTTTAGAGTGGAAACAGGGTAATTAAGGGTTCTAGTGTTATCCTTGTTATTTAGAAGGTGGTCACGGGTATTAGCGTGGAGACTTGGGGTGGAGTTAATGATAAATGTTAGAGCAGAACTTTCCAGGAAGTGGATAGTAGCCTTGATAAGCGAAATACGGAAATGAGGTAAAGGTTAGTCGCAAATGGTTGGTTGGGTTAGTAATGGTATAGCAAGAACTTACTAAGGAGATTTATTGATTTATTGAGAGTAATTACGAGACGAGGTATGTAAGGGGTTAGAGCCAAGTTATCTAGTTGATATTAATAATTATAAAAGCTATGGGAAGTCGAAATAGAAGGGTGGAGGATAAATTAGTCCTATTGCATGTTCGTTAGTTGATTTCTTATATTATGTGTTGGGTACTCAGGTTGACCAATGATGCCTACCAATACGTGTGGTTGTACTGGTACTACTCTTTGTATGCTTTTTTGGGCATAGTTTGGATGCAGGTTTGGCGATATTTCATAGGTGAAGATGATGATAATCTCCACCAGCTTCTATATTTCCTTCCGTGTGGTGGGAGTTGTGTTAATCACATTTTGTTATAGCTCGTATTCTTAGTATATCTTGTACCTGTTTAGACTAGATCTTTGGGGGTGTTAATTACTTTACAAGTCTTAACTCTTAGTCGTTTTAAAACGCTTGTTTTAATAAGGATATTGCATGAATTTCTTTTATTCGTCCGCTTCCTTAATTTTCTGCATGTTTTGACTATTGAGATATGAGGTTTCTCCTACATAGGTGTTAGTATGTAGTTGCCCGCATGGCCAGATGGGTTGGGTGGTGACACAATCTCCTTATCGCATAAACTATATGCCCTCATAGGTATTAAGCTAGTGGATCCACCTAAACCAAGAGTATGGTTCTACTTTAGGCAAGTAGAGCAACCCCTTTTCCGTGTGGGGTAGACACAGGATTCCATGTTAGCTCACAAAGTCTATGTCGGTTAAGGCTGAATCCCACTATGACACCAATTTGAACAAGAATATGAAATATTAACTTGTTACTTAAGAAGCTTTACTTTGCGTAGGTGAGATTTATGGGGTATTATTCATGCATTGCACAAGTATGCTTTGAGGGTATTTATGATATGTTCCTCTTATGTTATGATGATCTATATGTTGACTTATCCTTTTAGCATGTTTTCAATGTTTTTACGCATATCTATCATACTTAGTACATTTTTGTACTAAAGCCTACTTTTCCTACATTTTCCCAAGTGTAGGGTCCGATTCTCAATGTGCTAATCTTTGTGGCTAAATCTTAGAATTTGCTTATTCTCCTAGCATGTTGGTGAGTCTTCTTGATTTAATAACATATGTTATCTCATCGTAGTTCCTTTATTGTACTCCCTTACTAGACTATGTTGTATGGGTTGTGCCCGTTTTCTTATTCGAACATTGTAATATATGTCTATGTTGAGACTTAGGGTCTAGATTTCCACTTTTCTTTCAATAAAATATTTAGACTTGAAAAATGCTAAGTAGTTACATGGAGCCTTTTGGGGTTCTATGTGCCTTGTTACATCTAGGGGAGGGGGTACCCCTGGTTCGTGACAAATCCTTTCAACCTAGAATCATTTATCTGAGTAAACCTTTCACATTCATTCAATCATGCTTATCAATTCATTATAGGAATTATCCATTCCATACTACAACATCAACAATAAAAAATTAATAATCTAGGTTGTACTCTCAAAGTACTACATCTCATGATCATTATCTATGCTTTACTTTCAAGCAATTAACAACCTATTGATCATATATGCTTCAATTTCAAGCAATTCTTATCATAATTCATCAATTCTAAAAGGATATATCTAACCCATAGAGTTTCCCTCACATGGCATCAAACCCAACTATATCAATGCAACCCTAAAATAATGGGGTAGGCATGGGTACATGTAATTTTATCCCAAATAAATGCTTTTCTATAAATTCAGTCATAAACAATCATAATTCACTCAATTGGATCAATATTCATCATAACCCACAACATTGGAAGAAACCCTAACTAGAATTGGGGAAATTCTTTTTCAAATTATCGAATTCTAGGAGACTGCATGGGAGAAAGGATCCCATGGATTAAAAGCAATCATACCTTAGTCACAACGCCCACCAAAGCTTGAAGATTGGGAGACTTGACCCTGACCTAGCTTCAATCTCCTTTTTCTTCTTCTACCTTCTAGAGAGAGAATATATGAGAGGAGTTTTGGGTTTTGAGAGAATGAATTGAGTGGGGGATTTTGGGGGCTAAAAATTTTATATAGGTGATTTAGCTTAGGCAAAACGACACCTTTTAAATTTAATTATAACTGGAAAAGACCCTTAATTCCCTAAAATATTTATCTAGTCCTGACCCACAAAACCATGATCGACAGACTGTGGATAGACCTATGGTCCGTCCTGGTCAGCCTTCGTCTCGTCAGAGACTTTTGGCCATCTACGATTCCCCCAACCACAAGTTGTGGACCAATCCAAGTGGTGTAGGTCCTTGTCGTGGTTCTTCCTTTGGCAGTTTCCATGGTGCCCTATCCACGAATCCCACCTACGGGGTGTGTGTCCAACCACAGGACGTGGTTGGCCCTCATGGGTGACAACTGAAACTTCTAAGCTTTTATTTTATCTCTTCCATTTGAATCTGGGGTGTTACATTTTGAGACTACTCATTGCCAATGAATCCCAACCATCTGGTACTTCATCATTAGAAAAATCAAAGATCTGTAAACCCATCAATCTGAAATATCATTCCATCAATGAAGACACACAATAGAAGATTAACCGAGAAAAAATTGAAGTGCACCACCAAGGAACTTAGAATGTGATTTAGACAAGGGGAAAGAATCTATAGAAGGAACTAAACCACAACCACAAATGATCATACTGCTCTCATGGTAATCAACTTCTCACAAAATAATTGGAGCACAATGAGCCAAAAAGAAACCATCTAGTCTAAGCAAATCAGGAAAGAAGAAATAAAGAATCAACCCTAAGCAAGACTTTTAAGCACAAAGGTACAAGATGCTTCTCTAACTTTACTGCAAACATAGAAACAACGCCAAACCAATCCACTACTAAAAGAAATCACCTAAAACGAATAAATATAGACAAATAATGCCAAATAAGGATTTCACTACAAATAACAACAACACAGCAAGTCACAAAGGCAAGTATGGGCATGTAAACTCCAAATCTACAAAACACAATAAATGAAGGGTAAAGGAACACAACAAAGCCACAGAAACACTAGATATACACACCTTGTGACGTTTGTTGTGAAATTATTCCACTATGGGTACAATAACCTACCATACAACCACATAAAATCTAAGGATCTCCTGCCATAGGTTTTGTATAATGAGAGTGAAGATCACACTCACTAGGATGATGCCTACTTTGTCGTGACATCTTAGCACCACTATACTTATAGAAGTGCCTCTTACCCACATAGTAGTAAGTCTCAATACACTCCTGCTATACAACACTTTTATGATAAACCACTCGGGGTGAAGCATAACCTGCTAGCAAGGGCTCTGATGCTAGATGGAGTAGAAAAGTAAAAATCCAATGAATCGCTATGTCATATCATGTGGTGTAATAAACAATGATGGAGTACGTTTGGACCACTAGAGAAACTTGATCACCTACTAGGAAAGTGATAAGAAACCCAGCTGGCAACCTACCAACTTAACTCTATTTTGTGAACCTCTCTTTAAACAAGAACAACGCAGGTATGTGGTGTACCTTCGTACAGACTCAAAACTACAAACACTAAGCCTTGGAGAATCAAGGTTGTGAACCTAGTCTACCCATAGGCCCTCTAATTACACCTGAAAATTTAGGAACCTTGTCTACCTGCCACGACCCGGGAGTATCCCCTAGACATAACATGACGTACTTGACCCCTAAGGGGTCTCAGACAAGCCTCTAGCATCATCATTACATAAGACATAGAAAATAATGCGAAAAATTTAAAACTTTTACAATAGAAGTCAAACTTCACTTTTACTAAAGGAAAATAATAGGAAATCTAGACTTTGTCTCATACACCATCTAAAACATAGGAATACAAAGTTTGGGACTTAGCCGTTTACATCAATAAAAGTCTGAACATGAGAAGTACAATAGAACTAAGAAATAGGAAATCCCATCCTCGAACTTGAGGACTCACCACAACATGGAGATAAGCAATCCAAGTCTTCTTCAAAAGGAGAGTGAAAGTCACCTAGCTGGAACCTACGCTCATTAAGATGTAGAAGGAAGAAGGGCTTAGCACATAATATGTATTAAGTATGGAAACATGCATAAAATCCTTAAATATGATAAAAAGGACATTTTAGTTACAAAGTATGCATTTATCAAGTTTTGAAACCAACATGCATTCACAATATACAACACAAGCCATAATCACATTTATATTCATACATGGTAACATCAACACCTTAGCAACCTCTAATACAAATTTGTGCAATGTATGGTTGGCATCCCATAATACCAACCCTACTAAGTACCCCCTTGAAGCTCCCTTGGTCATGCATATCATCTTTAGACCTAATTATAATCATTAGTCACCAATAAGGAAATAGTCATGAACATTACTTTGACTACAAGGAAAGTCATTCATAATAACTAACCATTCAAGACACAAGTATGCATTTGTATCTCATCACAATATAAAGGAACCATCCCACAACATCCTACTAAGTCAACTTGTGCAATGTGGAAGTGAAGTCCCATACCCCCACTCCTACTAAGTAAACTCACCAAGAAATCGTAGTATAGTTCATGTCTCATTCATTATCTTACATTTATGGAAGAATAGTCGTAACCGACATAGACCATGTGAACTACATGGAATCCGGTGTCATGTAACTCTACATTGAAAGAAGGTGTCCTACTTGCCTAAGGTACGACTAAATGTGTTAGCTTATAGGTGGATCCACTAGCTAAGTCCTATGTTGGCACATAGTTATGGGATAGGGAGATTGCTTCTAGAAACCAGCTTTTGCATTGCTGGAGGGGCTTTCATCTCATGAGTTCACTTTGGAAGACCCTCGCTATTGAATTGGCGGAAGGGCCTTTACCTCATTGTCCATATCCACTTGTTTACTAAGCATTATCTCCCAAAATATAAATAATTAGTCATTGAATTGTATTTACATATGTGAAGGAGTGTTCTACCCTTCTTTCAATACAACTCATAAAATAGCTCATAGATTCAATAAAGTGAGAATCAACTTTCTACCTTAGAATCATCATTAACATGTGAGTAAACCTTTCACATTATTGTTCATAGTGTTTTCATGAGAAATAGCTTTTTAGTCAAAACAACAACATCATCATCATCCTAGACAAGTCATTCATGGACATCAAATATAAGGGTAATGGAAGAACAACCTTTCAACAATACTATACTTCACACATTAGTCATAGGAGATTTACTTTCTAAATGAATTAATAGTTTATACACATCTTGCATCCATATGTACAAACCCTAGCAATTTACCCCTTTTCATGGTCATGAATCATGTCTCACAATTTCTCCAAAAGATACTACAATAGGCATGAATAAAACAATATTCAATAACTAAATTCACATAGAAACAATTCATAGGAATAATCTTGCATCATTACACCCATCACAATACTTGAAATTGGGGTCATGGGGTAGTTCATGGGTTCATGGGGAATTTTACAATGAAAAAATCACCATTAAACATCAAATCATCCATAATATAATGCAATTAACATAATAAAATCATTTTTAGGAAGAACCCATGGTTGGAATGAAAACCCTAATTTTTTAACAAGTAACCAATTTCGAAATCAAGAATTGAAGGGCTTCCTGGAGAAAAGTGTTCCATGAATAAAAGTAACCACACCTTGATTGATGTTTTCCCACGAAATTGGAGTGAAAATCTTGGAGCTTGAACCCTAATCTTGAGCTTCTTCTTTGTTCTTCAATGGAGTTTAGAAACATAATATTTTTGGGAGGGAAGTTGGTTGACTTTGAGTTTGTGAGTTATGAGAGTTTAAAAACTTGTTTAATACTTAAAAATACTTTAATATACTTAAAACAATTACTAATAACTGTCCCCCACCTTAACTTAACTAATTAGTAATTTACTAAACTAACCCCACATAGGCTGACTTAAGGCAGCCTTCCTAGGCCTTATCCACGAAAACCCGACCACGGGGAATGGTTTGAACTATGAACCGTACTGATCACTCATGGTTTGGGTCTGAGGCTGGCCTTTTGGCCTTGGTCTAGGACCCATCCACGAGCCCCCATTTACGGGGCCTGGTACGGTCCACGGACCATTCTGTGCACACGTGATTTAGGGCAGAGACTAGGGGATTTTGGGGACCATTCAGGAGGCTAAGTCTTGACTCATGACTCCCATCTACGAGGTCTGAGTCAGCCTATGCCTAGATGGGGTAACCTATGCACATCACGAACCAATTCCTTCTTCTCATCTTCTATATGAGCCACACTACCCATGGACAATCTACTTAAGGCATCCGCAACTACATTGGCTTTACCGGGGTGGTAAAGGACACTCATGTCATAATCCTTTTAAAGTTCTAACCACCTTCTTTGTAGAAGATCCAAATATTTTTGGCTAAGTACATATTGAAGGTTGTTGTGGTCGGTAAACACATCTACATGCACCCCATAGAGATAGTGTCTCCATATTTTCAGAGCAAACACCACCTTTGCTAGTTTGAGATGATGAGTTGGATAATTCTTTTCATGTACCTTGAGTTACCTTGAAGCATAGGCAATCACTTTACCCCATTGCATGAGGATACATCCCATTCCGGCAAGACATTTTCCCTCATGCTTCTTACCACACTAGGCTCATGTAGGTATCTCCATGGAAGATCCACCCCTATTGCCTCCTTGAGTCTTAGGGTTAAACACCCTATCTTTGTTGGGTCTTGGAGCATTTGAGGAGACTTGGTTGGAAAACCTCTTCTAGAACCTTGGTCCACTTTGACCCTCAAACTTACCCTTAAAAGAATTTCCATCATCGAACCTTGTCCTCTTTACCTCTCTATTCTTCTTCCTAAGCCTTGATTCCTTAACTTGTTGAGCACAGACCATTAGATGTGAAATGTTGATATTGTCATGAAGCATAGTTGCACGACATTCTTCCTCAATTGAAACGAACACACCCGTCACGAATTGGCTCATCTCATCTCTAGGATTAGACACCAAAGATGGGGGGAATATTCGGAAAACTTAGTAAATTTCAAGGAGTATTCTTGGACACTCAAACCTCCTTGTTGAATGTGGATAAATTCCTCCACCTTTGCTTCCTTTTTTTCTCGTGGAATGAACTTATCAAGGAATGCCTTCTTGAACACTTTCCAAGTTATGGGACCCGCTCTTATAGCCCTATTATCCGTCCATTGAGTAAACCATACTTGGGCCACATCCTTCAATCGATACCCCGCTAGTTTGGCTTTCTCTATAGAGGTCACCCTCATAGCATCTACTATCTTGTAGACCTCTTCCAAATACTCTTGTGGGTCTTTATTAACCTTGGAAGCCAAGAAAAAAGGAGGTTTCATCCTAGTAAAGTCTTTTAATCTTGAAGCCATGGTGCTTGCATTAGGATTCACTCGAGGACCAACTTCCCTATTTGCTTGAGCCGTTATAGCTTGGGCTTGAGTGGTGACGGCTTGAGTTTGAACCGTCATAAGTTGAATCAAGGTTTGGAGAACCTCCCTTATCTCCACATTCGTCATAGCTCACTTATCATTAGGAACTTGAGGAACTTGAGGACCTTGAGGGTCTTGAGGATCTTGAGGAGGAACTCCCTCATTCACCATCTCTTTTACCCTTCTTCTTAAGTTCTCCCTTCTTGTATTCATTTGATATAATCACAAGAGAAGGGTTAGGGGAAAGGAGTTTATAGAGTTAGAACTGCAAAGCACGACTAAAGAGTAATGAAAGAAGTGAATGTTCCTAAGCATCTTATAGCCGCTTATTCATAAGTGTAGCACGCTTCACACTCATGAAAAAAAGCTTACTAGACGTGGTGCATGAGACATCAACCTAAATATTATTCCCAAAACCTTATGCTTTGATACCAAGTTTGTTACGACCAGGGAGTACCCCCTAAACGTAACACGGCATACTTGATCCCGAAGGGGTCTCATACAAGCCTCTAGCACCATCATTACATAAGACATAGAAAATAATGTGAAAAATTTAAAACTTTTATAATAGAAGTCGAACTTCACTTTTACTAAAGGAAAATCATAGAAAATCTACACTTTGTCTCATAACCATTTAAAACATAGGAATACATGTTTGGGACTTACCCCTTTACATCAATAAAACTCTCAACATGAGAAGTACAATAGAACTAAGAAATAGGAAGTCTCATCCTCCAATTTAAGGACTCACCACAACTTTGGAGATAAGCAATCCAAGTCTTCTTCAAAGGGAGAGTGAAAGTCACCTAGCCGGAACCTACACTCATTAAGATGTAGAAGGAAGAAAGGGTTAGCACATATTATGTACTAAGTATGGAAACATTCATAAAATTCTTAAATATGATAAAAAGGACATTATAGTTACAAAGTATGGATTTATCAAGTTTCGAAACCAACATGCATTCACAATATCAACACTTTAGCAACCTCTAAGCACACTTGTTCAATGTATGGTTGGCATCCCATAATGCCAACCCTACTAAGTATCCCCTTGAAGTTCCCTTGGTCATGCATATCATCTTTAGACCTCATTATAATCATTAGTCACCAATAAGAAAATAGTCATGAACATTACTTTGAATACAAGGAAAGTCATTCCTAACAACTAACCATTCAAAACACATGTATGCATTTGTATCTCATCATAATATAAAGGAACCATCCCACAACATCCTACTAAGTCTACTTGTGAAATGTGGAAGTGAAGTCCCATACCCCCACTCCTACAAAGTAAACTCACTAAGAAGTCATCGTATAGTTCATGTCTCATTCATTATCATTCATTTAGGGAAGAATAGCCATAACCGACATAGACCATGTGAGCTACATGGAATCCGGTGTCATGTAACCCCACACCGGAAGAAGGTGTCCTACTTGCCTAAGGTAGGAATAAAAGTGTTAGATTCAAGGTGGATTCACTTGCCAAGTACTATGTTGGCACTTACTTATGGGATAGGGCAATTGCTTCTAGGAACCTGCCCTATTGCATTGGCGGAGGGGCTTCCGTCTCATGAGTTCACTTTGGATGACCCTCCCTATTGCATTGGCGGAAGGGCCTTTACCTAATTTTCCATATACACTCGGTACTAAACATTATCTCCCAAATTATACATAATTAGTCATTAAATTATATTTATATTTGTGAAGAAGTGCTCTACCCTTCATTCAACACAACTCATAAAATAGTTCATAGATTCAATAAAGTGAGAACTAACTTTCAACCTTAGAATCATTATTATCATGTGAGTAAACCTTTCACATTATTGCTCATAGTGTTTTCATTAGAAATAGCCTTTCAATCAACACACCAACATCATCCTCATCCTAGACAAGTCATTCAAGAACATCAAGTATAAGGGTAAGGGGAGAACAACCTTGCAACAATACCATACTTCACACATTAGTCATAGAAGATTTACTTTCTAAATGAATAAATAGTTTATACATATCTTTCATCCATATGTAAAAACCCTAGAAATTTACCGCTTTTCAAGGTCATGAATCATGTCTCACAATTTCACCTAAAGATACTACAACATGCATGAATAAAACAAGATTCAATAGCTTAATTAACATAGAAACATTTCATAGTAATCATCTTGCATCAATACACCCATCACAATACTTGAAATTTGGGTCATGTGGTAGTTCAAGGAATGTACAATGAAAATCACCATTAAACATCAAATAATCCATAATATAATGCAATTAACACAATAAAATCATTTTTAGGAAGAACCCAGGGTTGGAAAGAAAACCCTAGTTTTTGAACAAGTTACCAATTTCGAAATCAAGAGTTGAAGGGCTTCATGGAGAAAAGTGTTCCATGAATCAAAGTCCCCATACCTTAATTGATGTTTTCTCATGAAATTGGAGTGCAAATCTTGGAGCTTGAACCCTAATCTTGAGCTTCTTCTCTGTTCTTCAATAGAGTTTAGAGAGAGAATATTTTTGGGAGGGAAGTTGGTTAAGTTTGAGTTTGTGAGTTATGAGAGTTAAAAAACTTGTTGAATACTTAAAAATACTTTAATATACTTAAAATAACTAATAATAATTGTTCCCCACCCTAACTTAAGTAATTAGTAATTTACTAAACTACCCCCCACATAGGCCGACTTAAGGCAGCCTTCCCAAGCCTCATTCACGAGACCCCGACCATGGGGCGTGGTTTGAACCACGGACCGTATTGGTCACTCATGGTTTGGATCTAAGGTTGGCCTTTTGGTCTTGGTCCAGGACCCATCCACGAGCCCACATCTACAGGGTGTGGTATGGTCCACGGACCGTGTTGTGCATACATGATTTGGGGCAGAGACTAGGTGATTTTAGGGACAATTGAGAAGGCTAAGTCTTGACTCACAACTCCCATCTACGGAGCATGAGTCAATCCACGCCTCGTGGTCCCTATTCCGTAGGTGATGCTATTTTTGACAGCTTTTAGAGCAGCCCCTTAGATCTCAACAAAGACCGTTGGGGGATCCTTGTGGGAGCCATGCCTTGACGCTTAGCACTATGACCTTAGTACTATGTTAGAGAAATTATTTTAGGACTTTATCCTTACGTTTTAACTTCATTAGGCTACTAGACTACACATTAGGCTCTAGCTTAGGTCATTAGATTTCTGGGGTGTTACACTACCCCTATACCCTCTAGCTACAACTGAACATCTCCGGCATCCATCAAATTCATCGTGCTATCAATCAAAGAGGTGATTATATTCTAAGAAAGTAATTTTAAAGATTGATTGAGGCAGTTACAGACCATAAGGAATCAAGAACAAAGCTTTCTAACAATGCCCTATAACCTCTTGAAGATACAATTTGTACGTCTCTACATCGATCTGAAGGACCATACTAGACACTTTTTGTGTTACCAATGATACCGACAAAAATAGAGCTCTAAAAACTATCTCTCATGACCCAAAATAGCAGGTCGTGATGTCACTTACTAGATCCCACCATTAAATAAACCTACCCCATAACATTGACCTAGAAGCAGCGAGCTATTGCACATAAGAATAAAATTATGGAACAAAACAATAGTAGATGAAATCATACAGAAACAAACACAAGACCTCATACAATTCCTTATTTGAGAGCTATTCAAAACACGAGTACTATAAGAATACAAAAATATAGATTTTTTTATGAAACAGAAATAAACATAGTCCTGGTAAAAATAGAGGGTTAGTGAGGTAACTCCGAATGCCATTAGCTAACACAAGTTTCAGGATACAAAAGCAACTCATCAAGAGAGAAAATCAATAGCAAGAACTCTTAATATGAACTGTAGAATCCAGAAGTGTAGTATATGTACATATAAGTGGTACCATATTTGCATAGGCCGACTAAGATCCAAAGATAAAATAAGAATAAATGAAAAGGAAGGGAGGAACATATATTTTAGATAGCTAAAGGAATAGATTGAATATCATAATAGGAAGGAACTGAAGTAAGGAACGTATATTAATGTAAGAAGATGAAGAAAATAAGGAACAATCCTTGATGTGCTAGCCCATAAACCTAAACAGGAGAATCCCTACTAAGTGTGACAGCTAGCCAAAGGTAAAAGGATAGAAGAAAACAAAAATACATATAAGAGACTCAAAGTCTAAGACAAAGCAACACCTACACAAAATGTATCAAATAAATGGGAACGAAGCTTGTACCTACCTTCAAACAAAGGACCACCCTGGATACCTCTACAAGTAAACAATTAGTCAAACAATCACTTTTGGAGACCCTATGATCCTAGAAGGCACACTACAAAATACTAGACATGTACCCCTCATATGAAAAACAGGAACAAGCAATAATCAATTATACTGGTGATAGATAATTCATGATGAATGCTTTTTATGAAAATACATATGTTTTATGAATAGTACCAAGAAATATAAACCTACCCACAATCACAGACATTGAGGTAGGACCATGAGCACATACCTCTTTGTGTTCAGTGTGTCATATGACAAAGGAATCCATAGAGGACTCACGAGTATCCATATAAACCTATCTATCTAGTCTTTATCTAGGACTTTCCACTATGTAAGTGTGATTTGGAATAATAACAATAATCACCATAGAAATGAAAGGGCAACTACTCATCGACCGATCAATGTAAAAGGAGTGCATCCAGATGCCTCAAAATCTGTAAAAGTGAGCACATCCCAGATGCCTCTAAATCTCAAGACAATATGTAAATTAGCAAAAGTAGTATGAACCTAAAAAAAGAATAACTAAAAAAGTAACCAGGAAAAACCATGCTTTCTCAAAGTATGTTGATAGCCAATGCATGTACTTGGTCATACTACTAGTCACATGAGCGTGGGGTTAGAAATTACACACATGCCATCACCATAATCCAAACAACACGGTGACAACTATAAGCAATATAGGTAACAACCATCTCACTCATATAGTATAGGGACTAACGTGGGATTCAACTAGTCCTTGTCCAAGGCCTCAGGCACAAAATACCTCAACCATCCCAAAACAAATATCCAAAGAATGAAAAAATAGTAAACAAGAAGTTACATGGATTATAAGAAATAAATAAAATAATGTGCATAAGGAACACCTCCTCTACCCAAGATACCACCAAAACAATGCATAAGCACAACTATCTCTATCCTACAACAAACATAACTATCGAATGGTCTTGACTAATTGAAGATTTACACTTATTTTAGGCATTTTTAGTTCATATTCTACTGATATTTTTATCATTTACCTTTATTAATGCTAAATTAGAAGTCAAGGAAAAATACTTTGAAGTAAGGCCAAAAATAATGAAAGAAGTATGAACTCCACACTGATAGTCGACTGACCAAAATGGTTGATCGCCCAACTGGCACGACCTCGCCAAAGATGCAATGCTAAATACTATAATGAATTGAGGCAGGTTGGAAAACTTAAAGAATAACAACGACTAACCAAATTCAAAGGACGAACAGGCTGGCCTTCGAAGAAGCTGACAGGATTTGAAAGAAAAACGAAGGTTCAAAATGCGAACAAACGTTTCATTCAGAGATCAACCAAATGTGAAAGTTTTCTCAAAAAAGATAGCAAACTAAGGTTAAAGAAAATTAAGCATTAAGAAAATGAAAGCCGAGCTGAAGAACAGATGGCAATCCACTGATCATGTTTGGCAATTTCGACTAGCGTTGCCGAGAGTGTCATGGAGCGAGTTTTGGGCCAATTATTTGGGAATTATAATATCTCAAAGGCAAAAGAAATATAGAGCGTATTTTTTTAGTGATTTTTCATTTGGTAGAAGTCAAAAAAATCTAGTTGGAGAGTTCTGATTATTTTTACCATATCAAGAACATCTTATATTATTGGGTTTCCTATTTTACTCTTTCAATTGACAATTTAAAGTCGAAATCAAATTGGGGATTGATTATTTTTTCTTCATTTCATCACACCCCTTACTGCTATCATGATAGGTATAATTTATTAACTTTTATGATGTGTGACTAAAACCCCAAGTCTAGGGGTGTAATTATGGGGTTGGGTGTTAATTTAATGTAGTGGATATTGTGTTTTCTTCTATTTTTATTTATTTCTATACATCCATGGATTTGGGGTAATTATCATGTGGTTAACTTAAGGGTAAAGGTTGCAAACTTAATTCTACTTTTAATCTCCAATTAATGCTCGAATGAGATAGATTTGAATGGTTGATTAGTTTGATACATGTAATTTAAGTTTTTCATTTCAACAAAGACTATGTGAAAGATTTATTTTCCCTTAAATCTGCTCAAAGGAGAGATTTGATTAGGTAGTGGTTTGCTTAGTTATACACATAGATGAGACCGAAAGGAGATTCTATGAATTGATGCAATGAGATCTAAAAAAAATAGGTGTCATTGAAGATGACACAACCTATCCATGAATGTGCACACCTATTAAGTAACACAATTACTCCTATGTGACATTGATTTCCAATCCACGTACCCCCTAGATTACATGTTAATTATTTGATTTTTTATGTTTTAGTTTAATTATTACATTTGATAAATCAAACTCTTTAAGTAAATTTTGTAGAATCATCCACCAATTTGTCTTAACCTAATACAATGAACAACATTGCCTTCTTAATTTCTTGGGTGAATTCTTATCAATATACAATTCTTTGGGGTATTTTACCTGACTCTGAGTAAGGTATTTTTTTTTGACAAACGTCGCTTCATCTTTTGAACTAGTTTCTTATAGTACTTTAAGTGTTATAAACAATATAGATGTTGCTAGGGAGTGGTTTCTAAGAATTGAATAAGTGAAATTAGCTTACAAACTTATTGAATTGTAGTTGTTTGTTCTTTAGGACTTTTATGTCGTTGATTTGCATGTCTAAATATGAGTGATATAGGTAGCAAAAATGACATTCACTACACGAAAAATTACTACATGGGTGACACAAATGACATGCACATGCATTTCATCTCAACATATGGATCTATCCGATTATTGCACATATCAAGGAGGGAAATGTTCCATGTAACTATAAGAATGTTACAACTGCTCTAAATGAGAGAAATTTACATACTGTTTGCTCATGAGGACCCTAATGGATACCTTCTAAATTTTGTAGTTATAATTGGACTTTTCGTATTCAAGAGCATCTCAGAAGAATCCATAAGATTGAGATTATTCCGGTTTTTTTAATGGGGAAGCCACAAAAATGGTTTTCAGAATTACCAAATGATTCTATAACTTCTTGGGAGGAGTTTACCGAAGTATTCTTAGAGTGATTCTTTCCTCCCTTGAAAATGCTAAAGCTCTAGTATAGCATCAAAAATTTCAAAAGGATTGAAGGTGAGCCTCTACATGAGACATGGTTGTGATTCCAGAAATTGCTTCAACAATTTAACACCCCAAATCCGAGAGAGGGTAAAAGAACATTTTTTAAAATCTGCAAGAGCCAAAAAATGTAGGCCACCCTCTTCCCGTTGATGGGACCACGAACCATAGGTTTGGTCGGTGGATGGCACCCAAAAAAAAGTTTTAGAAAGTTAGAACCACGGCTGAACCAACAGACCGTTGGTGGGACTATAGTCCGTGGTCGAGGGCCTGTGGTACAAACCCCATACAAGTGTTTCTGACAACGAACAATGATCGTGCAAGATGCACAGTCGGTCGTGGCTGCGAATGGTAGAGTGGTAGTTAAGTTTAGGGGTGGTTGGGTTTTTTCCTAATTATTTTACCTCTATACTACGTCATTTAACCCTTCACCAAGACCCCTATATAACTGATTCCTACCCCAAAATTAGTTCATTTACTTCATTCTTTTCAAATTCACCAAAAAGAAGAACTCTCAAATATTTCTCTCTAGAAAGCTTGAAGAAGAAGGATTCAACCTAGTGTTTCAAGTCACATGTCAATTCCTTCACTGAAGTTAAGCAATTGGCTTTGAGGTATGATAGTTTTCATCCATGGATTCCTTCCAAACATGGAGTTCTGAAATCCTCCTATTTTCAAATATTAGAAATCCCAATTAATAGGTACTCCTAACATGTATATGATCAAACATTCATATAGGGGTCATTCCACAATAGTACCTAACATAATTAATCATGTAGACCACACCTTATCCCTAACATTATCATTCACATTATACTCCCCATCATCAACACACTTTAAACATCATGCTAGCAGTGAAGATTTCATACATAACCTTCATAGCATAACTTCATAAACATATGCATCATAATCATCAATTCACTTCACATCTATTGCCTTCAAGGCCATGATCTCAACATGCATAGATAGATAAGAAGTGAACACCTCCACCATAAGTGGATCAAACCACACAACATAAATTCTCATACTATAGACTAGAAGTTAGGTCAACTTACCAATTCTCCAAGCCATGATCACCATCGATCAATCCTCAACAATTCATAATCAATTGACATAGATAGTAATAGGAATCAACAATGTAAATCAATAACATAAACACAATCTATGTACAATTCTATAAACAAAGGGATCAACCCATAACTTTTCCCATAAGGCCATAATCCTCAACTAATCAATATACCAACAATTCAACATGAATTAGTATAGATAATCATAGGAAACATCAATACAATCTAATCTAAATATAATTTCACCAATAGAGATCATATTCACAAAGACCCACATCATTGGCCAATTTTTGAGAATTTGGGGATCATGGGTTCTTTAAAAATTCCTTTGCAAATTATCTTTAAAAACTTAATTCCACATTAATTCATCAATAAAATGATTTAGAAAATCGTTTCACAAGGAACCCATGTTTAGATTGAAAATTGGAAATTTTGGTCTTTGAATCACTTTTGAAAATCTTTGATATAATCCTTGAATGAGAGGTTATTCAAGAATCAAGAGTCACCATACCTTAATTATTGAAGACCCATGAAATTGAAGAAGAAATAAGTTGAAAACCCAACTTCTAGATTAAACTTCATCAAGGTCTTCAATGGGGTTTTTGAGAGAATCTATTTTGACAGGGAAGGGTCAATTTGAAGAATGGGGTCTAATTTTAGGTTTTGGGGTTTTAACCAACTTAAAATACCCTAAAATAGGTAGAATAACCATTTATAATAATTCCCCAAAGTACCGAAACTACCCCTCACGTAGTTGGACCTTTTTAAACATGTTAAACTTGAATTTTATTTTTGCAGATTTTATCGGGAAACAAGTTCACGACGCGGAGGTGTTCCCATAAGTTTTTTGGAAATTAAATTCGAGACGGTATAGTCCGCGACATGTCCGCGACGCGGACCAAATATTTGGCCCTTGGTGGAGCTAGACCGCGACACGGACATGCTCCATCCAAGCACAACTTCAAGCTGCCTTAGCAGCTTGCTTGGCCAAGGTTGGGGTCCTCCTCGGGGACCCTTAGGGTGGCCCCCGGGGGGTCGTATCCGAACGTTTTGACCCTAAAAATATTTATAAAAACACTAGGGTCACCTCCACTGATTTTAGACTCCAAACATCACATAAAAATATGAACAACATACTAGAACACACCAACATGTAAAAGACTAGTTTTCGAACGTCTTGGTCATCCCTTGACGTTTGACTTCCAAACTCTTTAAAACTGACTTACAAGGCTATTCTTAATTATTTTGACAAGTTATTAATGCATAAAACCCATGTGAGTCTCTACTTTATTTTGAAGGTCGTTACAATATCCCCCACTTAGTAACCTTCGTCCTCGAATGACACTTAAAACACTTCTGAAGACTCAATGACCCAACTAGCAGCTCACAATACACAACATACAACATCAACATAAGAGCACACATCAAGGAGGAACATCAAGGAGGAACATCAACTCCACATAAAAGGCTTAAAACAACTTTGTGCAATTCAAGAAAGTAGCAACACATCTACCAACTCCTTATGCATCAACTTTATTATTTCTCATTTTATTGGAGGAACTTCCTTCTCCAAATCATCACTATGCTTAAAACTCTTTACTTCTCATAAGTATAGGAGGAACTACCTTCTCCATATTCAATGAGTATCAACATATAAATTAAACAATCAACAAGACAATATCAAGCATGCTCATTACAACTCTCATGAAGTCAACATCACACAACATCTATGGGTGCAATTTCAACCATGAGAAATAAAGTTCGTGAAAACTCAAAATACAACTTATGCATGAATTTTCACGAAATATTCCCATACAAGGAAATCATGTCATAATCATCATTCTCATTTCAAACACCAAAGAAACACAACATGCAACTATCTCATTAAAGCACGTTATGCAACTTTATCATAAGAAATCATTTAAGCATGCACTTCAAATCAACTCATGCACTACCAGCAAGTTGAAACTTTATTCACCGACTCATAATGCATCAACCACATAGGCCTTTCTCATATTCATAGGAGGAACTACCCTCTCCTAAGCATGACATGATATTTAGCCCTTTTATATCATCATAGGGTCCATTATGCAATGGCTTTCAAGTG